>OY987304.1:22160068-22330068 GCA_963920635.1 Pseudeuparius sepicola
TCCGGAAGAAATGGTCTGTCGGTTGGGGAACCGCCACCCTTTTTTTGGGTGGCGGTGGTGGTTATTAAAAGCTCGAACCCCCCGCGCGAGGCTCGGCAATAATGTATCTGCTAGATCCAGCTCTATGTTAAAAATGTTCGATCTAATGAAGTAAACATTTTTGCAGTCCTATTGGACTCTAAGTATATCCTGACTCGAAATATAACAGTCACATTCAAACAGAATTATGGAATAACTTTTTTGAATATCCATGTTTATCATCCGGTATATTGTCCGGATGCGGCACGTGCCAAGCAGAGGATATTACCTAGACCCATAGACCTTACTCTCCCTTCAAGATTTATGACTTGGCAATTATAGCTTCTTCGGTACAATAAGGTACGTAATAAATATTCTTGGCGATAAAAACCTTAACACGTTGAGTGTCGAACTTGCCCAACGCGCCATGTGTATATTCAGGCAGCGCTTTATGTCAGGCTGCGTAATGTGCATATGTACCGTGCAGGAATCTGATGGTGCGGCATGGAATTAACACCATCTTAGTTGGTGATATCTTACTATTTTGATTTTTGTTAGATATTAGCTGTCGTACTATAAATAACTAAATACAGGGAAATAAATGAACTGCGGTGGTGGTTAAAAAAGCACGAACCCCTCGCGCGAGGCTCGGCAATAATGTATCTGCTAGATCCAGCTCTATGTTAAAAATGTTCGATCTTATTATTTTGTCAGTTTAGAAATCCTACTCTCCATTCAATATTAAAAACTTGATTTTCAAACAAATTATAAAAGGAGCATGCACGCTTAGATTCCCTGACTTAGAATAAAATTTAAAAGATTTGTTATACAATTTCGAATCTGACGTTGAACTTAATCTACTTGAAGTATTTTTTCAAAATATGAAGATAGTCAAATTCTAAACACATTTGCAAGTGATCATCACATGTTTGAATACACAATGTATTATTTCAAATGTTGGATCTAATATAATAAAGTAAAAATTTTGACAGTTTACCTAATAGCACAGAATAAATAGCTTTGCAACAGAAGCCTCCTTACGGACATGTATCAAAAATAAGCGAGTCTCCATTTCAATTTACAGAAAGACAAACAGTATATTAATCATAAATTTGCTTCTAATACAATATCTTTGCTATGTAGATTAACGTAAAATCGAATAAAATGCAAATTATTCATGACTTTAGAAGATATTTCGCTAAAAAGCGAGTCTCCTTTTGACACATGTCGCTAAGAAATTGTCTGTATTACTCGTTAGTCTGTGCTAATAGGACCTCCCAACTCGATAATCCAGCTATAAAAGTCGCATTCAGGATTATGCTTTTTCAATATCCAGGTATATCATCGCGGCACGTGCCGCAGAGGGTATTAGACCTATAGACCTGTAATTATTATTCTCACTTCAAGATTTATGACTTAGCAATTATAGCTTCTTCGGTACAATAAGGTATAATAACGTATTCGAAGTTCTCGGATTGTAGCACCGTGTATGTTTAACATTAATAGGAAACTTAGCATAATAAAATACAGTAAAATTTTTTAATTATTTATTAATGAAAAATATTCTTATTCTAATTTTGTCTCATATACAAGAGGATTGAAGCAAACTTTAATTTTAGAATCTATGCAATTTGAGTTCGATGTTGTCGATATTTATAATGGAATTTAAATAATTACAACCTATTAAGTCTCACACATCACAAGTTTTACACAATTTGTATGCAAAACCTTGTATGAATGTATGCAAAACCTTGAAAGTCGCAAAAATTGGACGCAACTCGCAAGCAACGCAAGATGTATGCAAATCCTTGAGAGACGCAAAAATTGGACTCGCAAGCTGTATATATAGTACGCAATTAAAAGACATTTGACCTACCTTGAAAGCTAATGGACATTTTTTCGACTTTTAAGTGTTAACTACTATAGTTACTTTTCGAAAGAGAGAGTACCTGCGAGCTGTTTCAACAAACTGAGCGGTATAATACATGTAAAAAATTATAAGTTAAAGTTTAAGCTTAGGAATCATTCATAATATAGCAATTTTCCGATTATGAATTCATACTTGCAAAAACATCTTAGTTTGAGGGAAGAGTCGCGTATAAACATAATAAGTACCACATACCCACCAAATATTTCACCAAAATTGTCATATTTTCTCACCTGTTGTGTGGAGAAATAAACAAAACATCATAGCCTCAAGGGAGCCGAAGACCCTGTGTAATTTCTGAAACTAAGTATCCAGTTGTGCCATCAAAGTTTTCTTCTTCTTAAAATAAGCTACGTTTTTGCTAAATTTGTTTTTTATATTGTGCCGATTTGCAGCATCACTTAGCTGTCTACTGACACATCTTTACGTTTTAGGACGCAAAATCGCGGTACTAAAAAATCATCCTGTATAGAAAAGTTGATCGGTTAAAGTTACAAAAACAGATTCTAAAAACAATAATATGAATGTTACACATCCAGATCCTGACGTTTCAAAACTTAAACAGACGTTAAACAAAAATTGAAATGAGTTTCTATAGTCTACTTGTCTTGGAAATTTGTAAATAATAGTAAAATCTTTTTTCATCCTAGGCGTTTGTAAGGCAAAATACTAACCATACAGTATGCGCAGGGAAAATGTAAGACCTGTGATACCTAGAATATATGTTTTATGGTAGAATTATGGTGTATTGAACTTATTCGTTTCCCAAAGCACCACATGTTTCATACAAGCTGGCGGTATAACTTTTTGATGCAGGTGAGAGCGACGTTAATCTAGAACGATCCAATTGCTATTGTATTATTTTTTGGACAAAATTTATGACGGCTTTACACTATCAGGTGAAGGGTACCCCTTCAGACGTATTGCCCACCATAAAGCATGTCACAAAAGTATATTGTCCATTTTAGAAAGTCCAAACATCCCCAAAGCGAGCTGTTTAAATATTAAATCATTTATAATATACAGGCAATTTGTAGATATACATGTATCCTTTTTCCCTTAACTCGAGGTGCTTAGGTATAAACTTCAATAACTCTATGCAAAAAAACATGTATATTTGCTACATATGCAGCATTTCGTACTCTAACTCGAGGTAATTATAAGACATATTTTTATTAAGATAGAAATGAACCCTACAGAAAAATTTAGAACAAAATTCCTAAAATATAAACTAACCTCAGATGCTTTTAACTGAAAAAATCTTTGCTGTGTAGAAGAAGTTGTAACAAACAACATACTTATAAAATATACTCTCAATTCATACAAAACCATCTATTTTTTAACATGTTGACTGTCATGTGCATATATGCACAGACAACTTGCACGCCATTTGTATATTCACAGCGCTTTATGTCAGACCGCGTAATGTGCATACCGTGCATTTCTTATGGGGAATCTGTTGACATGTGATTAACACCATCTTAGTTGGTCTCGTGATATCTTACCATTTACGTTTTTGTTACAAATTTTCAACTTTTAATTTCAGTCTATAAGATATTTATTCTTGTAAATAACTAAATACAGGAAAATAAATGTACTGCAATATTCCCCTTTCAAGTTATATTTTCTGTCGACAAGTTTTATGCAAAAGTAAATAATGTTGGCAACAAAAAATGGCTTTTCTGGTAACAAAAAATGTTTTTCTACATAGATTGACATAGAAATATACCTACTGTATACAAACAAAAAGATTATTTTAATTTTGAATTGTGAACAGTAAAAACACATTCCACACAAATCGCTGGACTTCCTGAACAAGCTGGACGTACGTAGAGAGAACTTGCTTACTGTGAGCTATAGCGTATTTTCTGTCATGGTCTTTTGCATGCTTTTTATAACAAAACTTACATCGGTGTCTATTTTCTGATGTCTGCATTTTATGATCTGTATTGTTTTCTTCTGGGATCGGTTGTTTATTACTCTCCAATAATAGCATGCAAAGTATTTCTCTAAAAGTTGTAATCTGCATAGATGAATTTTTAACAACTTTGTACAAATGCCAAGCATTTACCAGCGATATTTCTGTCAATACCTCTACGGCTATCTTACGAAACCATTTTACCGACCTATGCAATGAAGTAGAATATGAAGACATTTGGTCAGCCACATATATGTATGGTTTTGCAGAATTATAGGCACAAATAGCTGTTGCCTTCATTGGGATACCTTCTCTGGCAGGAGCTTCTGTTAATTCATCACCATTATTAGCTACTGGCATGCCATCTGTTTTCTCAAATCCACAATAAACTTTTAGATGATATGTGTAACCACCTTTTATGCACAATTTAAAAACTTTAAAGTTAAACTTGTGTCTCTTTCCTTTCACATATTGTTTGAAAGATATTGGATCACGGAACGGTACCATGCTTTCATCAATACAAACATTTTCTGCAGGAACCATACAAACTTTAATGTTTTTATTTATAACGTCGATAAGTGGTTGTATTTTATAAAGTCTGTCTGCAGGAGGACATTCTTTATTGTTTGAAAAATGCCACATTTGCAATAGTATTTCAAAACGATTTCTTGGTATCTGTTTCGAAATTTGATTTGCATAAAGAGCAGATCGACTCCAGTAATCTTTCAAAGTAGGTTTTCGGTCCAGTCCCATCCAAATAATTATTCCCAGAAACATTTTCATTTCAGCTGCATTCGTAGGTATCCAGTTATTGAGTCTTGATTTTCTTCCTATACTGTTATCAACAATTTTCTCGACAATCTTCTGCTCGGCATAGATATTAGTTTGTTGCGCCATTAACTCAAAAACTTCTTCAGTCGCAATTTTTAAGAAACAATCCAATTCGTTAAGACCTCTAAGTTCCTTTTTAAGATATACAGGTATATCGACAGGTACATCAAATGCAAAATCTTTAAATTTTCTTTCAATGGGTCCCCAGCTGGCTACGTTCGGTATATCATCAATATCCTCGGTATCGGAGAGAGAACTTGAATCTGAGCTACTGCTACTTACTGTATTTGAAGTTAAAGGAACGGATTGCCTAATATCAACTTTCTGTTTCTTTCTTTCTTGGTACTTGTTGCCCTGACTCTGAACCACTACTTTCACTTTCTTGCACATATTCCGGATCGCCATCAGAGTCGGCGGCAAACGGCTCTTCATCACTTATGTCACAGTCCTTCAAACATTCTTCCATTAGTACTTCTAACCTTCTTATTTTCTTTTCTTGACTTGCGAGCGACATGACCACTACTAATAAGTTATTAGTAACTAATAACTGCCGATAGAACCAACAATACGACGATTTTACTGACAACAATACGACGATTTTACTGTCACGTGTAAACGTCAAACACACGTCTATACAGCTCACGCTAACAGCCCACTCTGACTTGGCGCAATCGTTGAAGGTCGTCAACGGTATTGACGACAGGGCTGTACTTTACCTGTTTACAAGGTGTATTTGAAATTTGAAATGATTTAATCAGGCGCCATGTGCATATATTTTATGCACACTTCTATTGCATACTATAAGTATAAATTTGTATTCAGTCTTAAACTATTTTGCTCCCAAAACGTAAAAATAAATAAAATTTGCAATAAAACTACGAGTACTTCGGCGCAGCGGACCCGATCACGAAATTCGCTTTGGCAGTCAACATGTTAAAAAATAATGGATGTGACTTTCTAAAACGGACAATAATATCAAAGTCTAGAGAATACTCTCTAGACTTTGATAATATGTCTACTTTTGTTAACTAGGCATGTTTTATGGGGGTCAATACGTCTGAAGCGATACCCCCTTTTTACCTAATAGTGTAAAGCCGTCGGTATCATAGATTTTGTCCAAAAATAATACAATAGCAATTGGATCGTTCTAGATTAGCAAATGCCGCTTTCACCTACTTCAAAAAGTTGTAATATACAGGGTACCGCCAGCGTGTGACAAGAAATATGAGTTTAAAACATGTGGTGCTTTGGAAAGCGATGGAAAATTACCGTGCTTAACAAGTGGGTCAATCTCACGAAAATACACCTTTTTAATTCTACCATAAAACATATATTCTAGGTATTTTACGATGGGTCTCACATTTTACCTGTTTTATTGCGGGTTACAAATACTTCTGTATGGTTAGAATTTTGCCGGATTTTACGAACGGCTAGGATGAAAAAATAAAGATTTTACAAGTATTATTTACAAAATTTCCATAATATGTTGTAAAAGAGAGACACATATAATTCAGTTGTTCTCTACAACAGTCTAAATAATGAAATAAAAATAAGCGGATCCACATTCATGTTCAAACAAAAACTTAAAAGACATCTTTTGAAAGCGCAAACCTCTTGGTTCTCACTACATCATTATCTATGCAGACACATTGAATTTATAACGAATTTACCTTTACTTAATTAATAAGAATGTTTCATAGTTTTATACCTGTTTAAGTTAATTTAATATTATCATGTATTGGGGTTAGACGTAAGAGTAGCATCATGCTAAATCTCATCCCCTAATCTAGAAGTAGTTTATTATTATTATTAAGTAGACTATAGAAACTCGTTACAATTTTTGTTTAAACCCGGGCACCGCGGGAGGCCGCTCCGGCGGTTGGTCCTGTACTTAAAAAAGTATATTGGATTTATACACTGGGCTCGTCGAATGGCACACAAGTAGAAACTATCCGAACTGAATAACAATAGTCTGTACTATCTGTTAATGAATGCCATCTTCTATCTGAATGTGGTTCTTGATTCTGAGATAAAATGCATAGACAATAGATATTTCTAGAGAAAAACATAAGTATAATTTGGGAACTATTAACAGAAATCTGTATACGGGAAAGAGCAATTCGTGGTAAATATGATAACTAATGCATAGTGAAACGTCAGGATCTGGATGTGTAACATTCATATTATTGTTTTTAGAATCTGTTTTTGTAACTTTAACCGATCAACTTTTCTATACAGGATGATTTTTTAGTACCGCGATTTTGCGTCCTAAAACGTAAAGATGTGTCAGTAGACAGCTAAGTGATGCTGCAAATCGGCACAATATAAAAAAACAAATTTAGCAAAAACGTAGCTTATTTTAAGAAGAAGAAAACTTTGATGGCACAACTGGATACTTAGTTTCAGAAATTACACAGGGTCTTCGGCTCCCTTGAGGCTATGATGTTTTGTTTATTTCTCCACACAACAGGTGAGAAAATATGACAATTTTGGTGAAATATTTGGTGGGTATGTGGTACTTATTATGTTTATACGCGACTCTTCCCTCAAACTAAGATGTTTTTGCAAGTATGAATTCATAATCGGAAAATTGCTATATTATGAATGATTCCTAAGCTTAAACTTTAACTTATAATTTTTTACATGTATTATACCGCTCAGTTTGTTGAAACAGCTCGCAGGTACTCTCTCTTTCGAAAAGTAACTATAGTAGTTAACACTTAAAAGTCGAAAAAATGTCCATTAGCTTTCAAGGTAGGTCAAATGTCTTTTAATTGCGTACTATATATACAGCTTGCGAGTCCAATTTTTGCGTCTCTCAAGGATTTGCATACATCTTGCGTTGCTTGCGAGTTGCGTCCAATTTTTGCGACTTTCAAGGTTTTGCATACATTCATACAAGGTTTTGCATACAAATTGTGTAAAACTTGTGATGTGTGAGACTTAATAGGTTGTAATTATTTAAATTCCATTATAAATATCGACAACATCGAACTCAAATTGCATAGATTCTAAAATTAAAGTTTGCTTCAATCCTCTTGTATATGAGACAAAATTAGAATAAGAATATTTTTCATTAATAAATAATTATTATATATATATAAACCTTATTGTACCGAAGAAGCTATAATTGCTAAGTCATAAATCTTGAAGTGAGAATAATAATTACAGGTCTATAGGTCTAATACCCTCTGCGGCACGTGCCGCGATGATATACCTGGATATTGAAAAAGCATAATCCTGAATGCGACTTTTATAGCTGGATTATCGAGTTGGGAGGTCCTATTAGCACAGACTAACGAGTAATACAGACAATTTCTTAGCGACATGTGTCAAAAGGAGACTCGCTTTTTAGCGAAATATCTTCTAAAGTCATGAATAATTTGCATTTTATTCGATTTTACGTTAATCTACATAGCAAAGATATTGTATTAGAACCAAATTTATGATTAATATACTGTTTGTCTTTCTGTAAATTGAAATGGAGACTCGCTTATTTTTGATACATGTCCGTAAGGAGGCTTCTGTTGCAAAGCTATTTATTCTGTGCTATTAGGTAAACTGTCAAAATTTTTACTTTATTATATTAGATCCAACATTTGAAATAATACATTGTGTATTCAAACATGTGATGATCACTTGCAAATGTGTTTAGAATTTGACTATCTTCATATTTTGAAAAAATACTTCAAGTAGATTAAGTTCAACGTCAGATTCGAAATTGTATAACAAATCTTTTAAATTTTATTCTAAGTCAGGGAATCTAAGCGTGCATGCTCCTTTTATAATTTGTTTGAAAATCAAGTTTTTAATATTGAATGGAGAGTAGGATTTCTAAACTGACAAAATAATAAGATCGAACATTTTTAACATAGAGCTGGATCTAGCAGATACATTATTGCCGAGCCTCGCGCGAGGGGTTCGTGCTTTTTTAACCACCACCGCAGTTCATTTATTTCCCTGTATTTAGTTATTTATATTACGACAGCTAATATCTAACAAAAATCAAAATAGTAAGATATCACCAACTAAGATGGTGTTAATTCCATGCCGCACCATCAGATTCCTGCACGGTACATATGCACATTACGCAGCCTGACATAAAGCGCTGCCTGAATATGCACATGGCGCGTTGGGCAAGTTCGACACTCAACGTGTTAAGGTTTTTATCGCCAAGAATATTTATTACGTACCTTATTGTACCGAAGAAGCTATAATTGCCAAGTCATAAATCTTGAAGGGAGAGTAAGGTCTATGGGTCTAGGTAATATCCTCTGCTTGGCACGTGCCGCATCCGGACAATATACCGGATGATAAACATGGATATTCAAAAAAGTTATTCCATAATTCTGTTTGAATGTGACTGTTATATTTCGAGTCAGGATATACTTAGAGTCCAATAGGACTGCAAAAATGTTTACTTCATTAGATCGAACATTTTTAACATAGAGCTGGATCTAGCAGATACATTATTGCCGAGCCTCGCGCGGGGGGTTCGAGCTTTTAATAACCACCACCGCCACCCAAAAAAAGGGTGGCGGTTCCCCAACCGACAGACCATTCCTTCCGGAACTGTACAGATCGGACGGAATTGTGACGGAGAAGGGGCGGGGAGCTGATTGGGGTTCCTTGATAACTGACTAATATCTAATAGTGCTGTACCTTTTGAACCCCAGCTCGACCGTTGCTCTCTGACCTCTGTCCAGGACAAGAACTTATCTATTTCAAACAAGCTCCTGTCGGGAAGTTGCACACTAGACCCATCTGGCGGACCGAGGAAGAAAAAAGAATACAAAATACCGGCGCTCGAATAGTCTCAATAGAAAGCCACCCGCCATTAGTAACGGTTAAAATTTCTCGACTAGTAAAGCAGACGCTGGCACCCAGAGGGCGTTAGCTATATAAAGTTATTTTTTAGATTTAATCACGGTGCTACTCATTAATAATAAACAAGTTATTTTTAGATTTAAACCATCATGGTACTACTCATGTAACAAATAATAAGTTATTTTTTAGATTTAAACAATCATGGTACTACAGACCAAATTAAAATCATCTATGTAGAAAAACTAAATACGCGACATATTCCCACGTTTAAAACTTCAGACAAAATTCTTGAAGCAATCCTTTGCGGTAAATGGCCCCTTTAGAGGGTTTATGATGCGGAGCCCTACGGCGGCCGATTATGGGCGCTCTGCCGTAGTATTGATTTTTTCCTGACAAGTTCTATCATCTGAAATTCACACAACTTGAGGACTATTTTAACTATTATTAACAAATATTTTCATAATTTAAACTTTTTATTTCGCTCATAATCATGCTTCTCAGACATTGCCTCCATGGCCGCAGCCTGAAAGCCATTATTGGGTAGTAAAAAACACATAATTTTCACACAAATTTTTTTCATGCAAATTCGACAACCACTATCCTCTTAAGACTCTCGAATTTTTTACCTGGTCGAACCGCAGAACCAGACCCGTGCATAATATACACAAGGCGTGTTAATAGTTATCCTCTTAAAACTCTGGAATTTTTTACTTCGCTGTTGATCGACCCGCAGCACCAGACCAATCTGTGCATAATATATATACACATGGCAGTCAACGTGTTAATATTTATCCTCTTAAAAGTCTCGAATTTTTTACTCCTCTGTTGATCGAACCGCAGCAGCAGACCAATCTGTGCATAATATATATACACAAGGCGTGTTAATATTTATCCTCTTAAAAATCTCGAATTTTTTACTTCTCTGTTAATCGAACCGCAGCAGCAGACGAATCTATGCATAATATTATATACACATGGCAGTCAACGTGTTCATATTTATCCTCTTAAAACTCTCGAATTTTTTACTTCTCTGTTGATCGACCCGCAGCACCAGACCAATCTGTGCATAATATATATACACATGGCAGTCAACGTGTTAATATTTATCCTCTTAAAACTCTAGAATTTTTTACTTCTCTGTTGGTCGAACCTCTCACCCCTCAGCATCAAACCAATCGATATACCCCTCAAATCCGAAGTAAAAACACAGACAATATTTTCTCACCCCTCGGCATCAAACCAATCGATTTAGTTAGTTCATACATAATAATCAAGCGTCTCAGCTCTTCGAGTGCCTCCATATATCGCCGCAGTCTCTCGCTCATGCTTCAGAAAATATAATATTTGTAGTCTTGCCGACGGGCCCCAAGCTTGTTAAAAAATACCTTTTGTCGTCACCATTCAATTCGTCAATTCGCTCTCGAGTTAATTGCTCCGTAAAACGCTGAGGCAGGATAGTCTTGAAGTCGGCAAATTCCGCCACTACCTTTTCCCCAAACTTGGTATTTATTCTCTTATAACACTGGATCTCGAATTTTTTATTTACTTCCAAGTCCCGAACATTCACCAGATTTTTCACCAACAAATTGTTTAAACTATTTAAGAAGGACATGTTGTAAATGATCTGCGTGTCTGATGAGATCTTAGTTGAACCTCTCCTATTTAGCTGTTTTAATAGGAGTGGGCAGAGTGGGGAGACGGTCAAAACCTAGGAGAGTACCAGACCAGACAGGTTTCGACAAGTCTGGTCTGGTGCTCTCTTAGTATCTCTACTAACGTGCATAGTAGTAGATAGGTGCATACGTTTCGTGACTTTTTAAAATCACGCAAAAACAAAGAGCTGTAAACATAAAAATGTGGCCATAGTCACTAAACGCAATGGCCACCAAATCTAATAAACCTTCTTCGATCTTCCCCCTACTGATTGTGCTTTTTATCAACATTTTTTGAGGTATTACTAGTTTGAAATTATATATTGGATTGTTTAATTATTGGCAGTTGCAGGTGCCCGTAGCAGTTAAAAATATTCAAGTAATGTTGCGAAGTCACAACTTGAAGATCCTGGATCTTATGGATGGACTTCAGTAAACGGCAACTGGCTTCCCATATATTTTCTTCCCAAGAATCCATACCACCATTGAGTAAAGGAATAATTTTATTCCTTTACTCAATGATACCACACATTGTACGCCAAAGTTTAAGCGTTTTTGTTTCGACAAAAACTGTAATACGAAAAATTCCAACTTTCCAAGCGTACCTATATACATAGTTGTTATATGTTTATGTAATTTATTGTTGTGTCATACATTACACTATAGTCAGCATTGTATATATTTTTAGCCCTGAAGAAGACGAAAAATATACGTCGAAACGTCGGCACTTTCTAAAAAAAAAACAGATATTGTTGTTTTTGTCCTCAACCTGATATTTTGCCCATCAACTCAAATAGTGAGGACGCTACATTTCCATTATTATTATCATTATTATTCATTATGCATTATTTTTCGTTTGAAGTGCACTTATAATTTTTTTCATTGCTTATTCTATTTTCGATCATTTCTGCGCTTAAAATACTACCTGTTATTTTTGAAGATATGCAACATGGATTCATTTTTTCTGAATTTTCACGACTTGATTTAACCTATATGTAAATTAAATAACAGACGCGGACGGCCTCGTTCGGTCGCTGTTTCGGGACGCTCGCCGCTGGGTCGTCTGGGCTCGCCCACCACAATAATAATTAAAGGCCGAACATATGCGTAACCTACGTTTATATCTTCGCGCAGCTCGGGCGCGTTAGCTCTTGTCGCAGACGTATGGCTTGCCTAAATTCGACCGCTCGGGCCGCTACGGCTTGCCCACCGGCATCGGCTGGAGAAAAATGCATAATTAGGACCCCCTGTATACAATTTTATTTACATGGGTATGATCTTGCGCCAAAGATACTTAAGAATTATTGATAAAAGGCATTTTTAATATATGGTCTCCTTGGTATTACTTATTTCCCAAAGTCCTCTAGATATAGCTTAATTTGAACTAAGAAAATATTACTTATTTTATAGAGACTTAGGTACCATTACAATATATATTTTTCAACTTGTCTAAATGAATTTCATCGAAATTACAACCTGAAATAGGCTCCAATGGTTTCTTCGGAGATAAATTTTCTAAAGGTATTTTCTATTAAAAGAATTAGACGTTAGGTATGTTGTTTTCCCAATTTTTCTAAAAATTTTAGCTTCAGTTTTCGTAAAATTTTTTTCTCTAATGATTTTTTCATTAATATATTCTGAGTAAACTAAGAGAAAATAGGACTAGATTTATTGTTGTCATTTTTCTTAAAAAAAAAAACTAGCGGCCCTTCTCGGCTTCCCACGGGCAAACATTTGTAAACTTTTTACATCTTGGGTTACATTATTGGAGTTTTCGTAGGGATGCCTAATTTAACTCGATTAACAATATAGCCTATGTTACTCAGTGGTAATGTAGCATTCTATTAGTGAAAGAATTTTTAATATCGGTCTAGTAGTTATTGAGTTTATTCATTACAAACAAAAATACAAATATTTTCTCTTTATAGTATTAGTACAGATAAAACAATTTTTGTGTGTTCTATTCGATTGGCAATTAAATACAAATTTTGTATTTTACAAATTCCTTTAAACAGAGGTAAACTGAAAGCTACAGAATACTAATACTCTGATTCAAAGCCAGTTATATTGAGTTTTTAAAATTTATAAATTATTCATATTGATTACCTCCGAAAAAGGCCGTTGCTGATGCAACACAAAAGAGCAAAAGCACTATTAGAAATATCTACTAAAAACTTTTATCATATATCATAACCAGTAACCAGAATTTAAAGTTGGAGTGGAGGCTAATTATTTTAAAAAATCGTTCGGTAATATTTACGGCAAAACTATTGTTTTAAAATTAATTTTATTTAGAAATAAATACTTCGCGGCAGATCTTTGGGGGGGGGGGGGGCTAAAGCCCCAAGCCCCCCCCTGGTCCACTGATCATAACGCACAAAAATCACCAGTCACCTTCATGACCGCACTGCCCGAGTTTATTGCCTAAGCCGCGTGCCGTTCTTTAGAACATCAGAAGCGATAGGAAAATAACGCGATGCGACCGCTATTCTTGCGGTGTTGTCAAATTTCGGATGCCACTAAGAACTAATATACACCAGAAACGTTGTAGATGTCACGAGTCGATGGAGTAAAATTATCCAGAGTATATTTAATATACAAAACCGCGCAACTCGCGCGCCACCTGGTATATATACACCGGAACTAAAAATATACAAAATTTTTACAACAACGCATTTTTGACATCCGGCCAGAATTCGTAGGGTACGATTCTACAAACATTATAACACGATTAGCATTGGAAAACGTTGTGGCATCCGATTTTGGATCTCACAGCGTCGATGGATGTCACAGCTCCGGTGAGATTTTTACGTTTTGATGTCACAAGGTATGGTGGTCGAATCTATATATATATATATATTAACGATATATATATATATATATGATGCAGAAATGACGATGAGACGTATATATATATATATATATATATATATATATATACAGGGTGTTTCATAATTGCATGCTGATCCGGCAGGGGGATATTCCTTGGGCGATTTTAAGACAAAATTTTCATATTAACATAGGTCCGGAAACGCTTCATTTTCGATATACAGGGCGGTAAAAATTGAAGAAAAAATCGGTTTTTCTTCAATATTTCGGAGACTGGTTTAGATATTTTTTTGATATTCAGTACACGATATCTGCGTATAAAAGCAAGTATTTTAACAAAAAAAAAACATTTGTTCTGATTCCACCAGTGGCGTCCCCACAAACAGGTCGATACACATTTTTGAGAAAAAAAATGTGACGCCAATGCTATTTTTCAAAATAAGAATTATTTTCCTAGTCTTTGTTGTGTGTCTATCAAAAATGAGCTCTTGACTTTTTGGCCTACGACGGACGGTTTCCGAATTAAAAAATAAAAAGCATTTACTTGCTATGCCGCTATGGCAGATTAATTTATTATTGAAATCTTAACAATGAAACTAATTAAATCATATCAGGTGTTGAAAATGTCGACCACCTGCACGCCTCTTCTTCTCATAGATTCGCGTACTCGTTAAAAAATTCCTGGCGTATTTCTTATAGTGTTGACAGCAAAAAGTCAAGAGGTCATTTTTGATAGACACACAACAAAGACTAGGAAAATAATTCTTATTTTGAAAAATAGCATTGGCGTCACATTTTTTTTCTCAAAAATGTGTATCGATCTGTTTGTGGGGACGCCACTGGTGGAACCAGAACAAATGTTTTTTTGTCAAAATACTTGCTTTTATACACAGATATCGTGTACTGAATATCAAAAAAATATCTAAACCAGTCTCCGAAATATTGAAGAAAAACCGATTTTTTCTTCAATTTTTACCGCCCTGTATATCGAAAATGAAGCGTTTCCGGACCTATATTAATATGAAAATTGTGTCTTAAAATCGCCCAAGGAATATCCTCCTGCCGGATCAGCATGCAATTATGAAACACCCTGTATATATATATATAATAAGGATGTAAGATTAGCGAGTGTAAATGTAATAATTACAAGAAAAGGTGATAATGGGCAAGCACTCAAAGTTAACAAAAAGAAAAAACTAGTAACCGCATACACGTGTTTCATGCTATTTGGCAATCATCAGTACGGTGTAACATTAACCAAATCAAAAGATAGGCATGATTTGGAAAGCAACAAATGAAGATATATATATATATATATATATATATATATATATATATATATATATATATATATATATATATATGAATCACTTGTTTGAGAAACCCGATAAATCCACCAAAGTGGAATTTTGACATTTGACTAAAAATCCGTTTTTAATAACAAGGCGCATCGTTTTCTTTATAAACCAAACAAATCCATGCACTCCCCTGTATGATAGCTGGAATTGAATATTGTGTTTACTTTTAAAACCCCACATGTCCAGGATTTGTCGGGTTTCTGAAACAAATTTCTAGCTGTGGACTCTTTAGACCATTATTTTTTGAGCTCTAGAGTTTGCTTACAATGGATGCAGATAATAACCAAAAAAAGCGTAAAAAAGGCGTTAAAAGTGTAATATGGCAGTGTGAAAGGATCAAAAAGGCAAGAATCAAAGGTGATGAATACGTAAATTATAAGGGAAAAGTTGTTCCTAAAAAGGAAATAGGATTAAACTGCAAGTAAGTAAACTTAACCTAAAAACTGACAGTAGTAATATTAAAGGAGGTTTTCTTTTTTAGTTGTTGTCGCAGTAGATGTTTAGAAAAGACATCTGAGGAGGCAAAGCAAGAAATCTTTAATAAATTTTACAGTTTTGGTTCCAAAAATGAGCAGGATGCTTATCTTCAAGCGTTAATATTAGCAGTTCCGGTTCAGCGAAAGCGTCCTAAAGACAATGTGAACAAACCAAAGCCTCACAAAAGTGCCTATAAGTATAAAGTTAACTACAGTGCAGGGCAGCTTCTTGTATGCAAAAATGCGTTTCTCAGTCTTCATTCTATTGGTAAAGATCGTGTTCATCGATTGTGTTTGCTTTTATCCGCTGGAAAATCGCCCCAAGACCTACGCGGAAAAAATAATCCAGGGAACTCCAAACCAGTTGGCCTTATTGATCTGATGATTTCTCATATTGTATCATTTCCCATTAAAGAAGCCCACTACAGCAATAGAGATTATAAGTATCTAAGCGAGAAACTTGATATCAAGAAAATGCACGGTTTGTTTTTATCCAAGTATCCCAACACTAAAGTAAAGTATTCATTATATTACAAGGTTTTCAAAGAAAGGTTCAGTTTAAGTTTTGGAAGACCCCAGGTCGACACTTGCTGTACATGTAAGGAACTAGCAGTAAAAATAAAATCTAAAGAGTTAAATGACAATGCTAAACGAGTGGCTGTAGCTGAAAAAACTGTCCACCTCAGACGTGCAAAAAAGTTTCATTCAAAAATGAATACACTGAAAGAACTTTACCAAGATGACCCCAGTGTTGCAATAATAGCTGTCGACTATATGCAAAACATATTTTTGCCCCAGATTCCAGTTCAAGAAACTTTCTACCTACATCAACTTAAAGTTTCAGTTTTCGACATTCATGATGTTAAAACGGGTAAGGCATATTTTTACATTTACCACGAAGGTATGGGGAAGAAAGGTCCCAATGAGGTTTGCTCATTTATTGCAAATTACATAGAAACTTATGTTCCGCCAGAAGTTAAACATCTGCATGTGTTCATGGATGGATGTCCTGGGCAAAATAAAAATCACACAACTGTGAGAATGTTTGCTTCGTTAACAGAAATAGGACAGTTTAAAATAGGTAACCAGTATTTCCCAATACGTGGTCATTCATTCCTGCCCTGTGACAGGGACTTCGGAGTAGTAAAGAGATCCCTTATATATATATATATATAATTAAGAGGAGGGGTAGTCGTGGCTTGACTAGTTAAACAACAAGAACCAAATTTAGTGGGAAATAAGCCAATTTTTAAGTGTGAAGACTCTTTTTATTGGTGAAAGCTTTCGCAGTTGTTTAACTGCTTCTTCAGTCACTCTAAAATTACATTAAAATAGTTTTTGTGATATAAATTTCAAAATTACTTACAATTAAGTGAGTTCCTAATATAATGTAAAGATGTTAATGTTTGAATTTTGCATTGGACAGGGCAAAAGTAAAAAATTTTTAAATTTAGTTTTGACAAAAATCTAGTTCAATATGACACTTAAAAATAGTTTATTTTTAAAGGTATATAAATGTCACTAGTTACTATTATTATACCTTTATCTAGGTATATTTGAATTATTATTGTTGTTAGTAAAATTTGGGTTGTTTTCTAAGAAAAGTAAATTTGAAAAAATTATATTAAGGTCCTGAATATCTGTTTTTTTGTTAAGAGTATTTTCAACTTGGTTAATGTAACATATTTCAAGAAAAGAAAGAAATTATTTTAAGCGTTCTTTTCTTGAAATGTGTTACATTAACCAAGTTGAAAATACTCTTAACAAAAAAACAGATATTCAGGACCTTAATATAATTTTTTCAAATTTACTTTTCTTAGAAAACAAACCAAATTTTACTAACAACAATAATAATTCAAATATACCTAGATAAAGGTATAATAATAGTAACTAGTGACATTTATATACCTTTAAAAATAAACTATTTTTAAGTGTCATATTGAACTAGATTTTTGTCAAAACTAAATTTAAAAATTTTGTACTTTTGCCCTGTCCAATGCAAAATTCAAACATTAACATCTTTACATTATATTAGGAACTCACTTAATTGTAAGTAATTTTGAAATTTATATCACAAAAACTATTTTAATGTAATTTTAGAGTGACTGAAGAAGCAGTTAAACAACTGCGAAAGCTTTCACCAATAAAAAGAGTCTTCACACTTAAAAATTGGCTTATTTCCCACTAAATTTGGTTCTTGTTATATATATATATGTCTAGGGGCAGTTTTGAGGACTCTAATTTTTTTATGTTAAAATACTTCTTTTGGGCCTGCACATTGTATATATCACCATTAAATAATGTATATTTGTTTATTTTCGAATATATAACAAGTTTTGATATATAATGGCAGGTATGAGGACATTTGAGGGGAATCACGCCACATACCCCCACTACCACCAAGTCCCCAAAACTGCCAACAAACCAACAATGTTGAATGCAGAATGTTCTGCAATGCATCGATATGCCCGAGAGCAAGTATAAGTATGTATAAAGATTTATTATTAATAATTACCAAGTTTCGAATGAAAATTTCAACATAGTTAATTTGAGGTTAAAAGATTTAAAATTTATACAGGGTGTAACTTTGATAAGTACAGAAATTTTAAGGGCAGGTCGGGAAAAATGCACTTGTTACGCCTATGCAATTAAAATTTTTCTAAAGTGCATATTAACGTCAGAAATAATTTTTTTTAAAACGCTATTAAAACCCCTTTTTCCGACGCTACGGCCATGGGTCCTTGACCTTGCCGGGACCAGCTGGAACTGAGGCCGGTTCCGCCGGATCCCCCCCAATTCCGCCGTGCAGCGTTGTCAGACGTATAGCTCTTTCACAGTATTTCAGGAATAGTCTTTCAACTAATTTTTGAACAAATCTTTAATGGTTCTTTTAGCGAATAGCATGCAAAAAAAACTACCTTTCGGATGCCTGGATGATTTTCCTTGCGGGTGTCGTACTCCTTTCTTATGTTATCCAAAAATCCTCTCGAAAATCACAAGAAACACTAGGTAACTGGTTGCCAGTCGAATCGCTTTTTCCGAGGCTTTTTCGCAGTATTTGAAGAATATTGACGCAACCATGTATCATTTGGTGTATGTGGAGATTAAATAAATAAATAAATAATTTTTGGACAACTCCTTAAAGGTTATTTTAGCGAATAGCTCGACGAATAGCATGAAAAAGCCTACCTTTGAGATGCATCGATTATTTTTACTATTTTCTTGTGTTTAGATACTTTCCAAAAATCTTCACAAAATCACATAAAGCACTAAGTACCTACCTAACTAGTGGCACTGTTTTTATACGATGGTCGCGAAGGTATAACACTTCGTAGTCTCTTTTTACGGAAATACGAACAAAACACTTGTTTTTTTTTTCACTGCACACTTAAAGCGGCGCGATGCCAAATATTAGGGACGTCTCGGTTTCCCTCAGCTGATTTATTCCAACGGGGACTCGACTAGGTGGATTGTACAATTAGATCCATACCGTATGCGTCTAATAAAACCCGAATTTTCGCGAACCCTTGAAGCTGCTTCTTTTATCCTCGCGCGTAATTGGGGTACCTAGTAGGAACCTATCTAGCACTGTTTTCATACGAAGGCCGCGAACGTTTAACACTGCATTTCTTAACGGAAATATGAAAAGATCACTTGTTATTTCACTGCAAATTCGTAGCGGCAATTGCAACAGGTTTGGACATCACTGCTGGTCCAAAAAATGGCGAACGGATCTGGAAAAATGTACAGAAGCAGGTTCACTTCCGACGAAGCAACGGAACAATATCGGTTAGCAAGACGCGACGTTTGCATACGCGTCCACGTTTTGGAAACAGAATTGTTATACCACAGAATAGCCACACGTAAGGCATTCTGTATAATAATAAATTGCTTGTTGAAGCTGGCGCTCCCAAAAATTACAGGCGGACGTGGATCGATATCAATCAGCTGTTAAATCCCATAATAATCGGACGGACGATCTTCGTCGGCTACGGCGCGGCGGTACGGTGACGGAGACGGCGTGCGTGCGCACAAGCTTTCCCCCATACCATCTAATACCACTATTCGGTGTTGCCGTTTATGCCGACATGTCCCCAAACTGACTTAAAGTCCCTTAAATCCGATTTTTGATTTTCGCGGATTTATACGGGGTTTCATTCGTTATAAGTTAATCTACTATCTCGTATAATTATTACGCACAAAAACGGGTAAATCCATGTAAAAATCCACTACACAATTAAATTTATACGGAATTAAATTACTAAATCAGGTAAATTTTCAGCACACTTGGCAACATAGTAGCGCCGCCCCGAGAGAAGTAGGGGCCGCGAGCCGCGATTGGCTAATATCGCGCACAAGTTATGAGTAGTGGGGATCACCTGTAGTGTGGGGATCAAGTGGGTATCCGGCGCCCCGCGCTTGCGCTCCTCGCCCAGCTGTAATTTAGTAGGTCGGGCCGCGCGGCGTGGAAATTGAGCAAAATCGAGTGAATCAGTGCCAGTGAATTCATTCGTAATTGTAATTATTGCGCGATTAGGCGCGGCGTCGTTTTTGCGTGAAGTTGGCGTCGGACGCCAGCGCCCGACGCCAACGTCATATGCCCGCGCCTGGCGAATCTCGGCGAAGGAATTACGGGCAGTAGTCAAGGGCACGCAGAAGCTTAAATTCACCAGGAGGAGTCGCTGTTTTTCGGTTTTTGGGCACATTACGCGACATTTCGCCACCAAATTTTTACGAAAAGTAAGAGGAATGGTAAGGAATTAACTTGAGAGAGTTCCGAAACGGCAAAGGGTTAAAAAAATGCGGAAATGATAAGCACGCCAATTTGACAGTCTTCCCCAACTATTTTCGGAACCGAATAATTTTTTATTTACAACCATGTATGTAATGTCGACATTTCTGACTTGTTAGAAGTTTGAAAGTGTCAATTTTTTTACTTTTACTTCCCGCCCTCCCGCAGGAGGGCGGGAAGTAAGCGAGATAATAGTATATTACACACCGAGGTGGGAAGTGTTTCATTACTGTCGAGAGATTAAATAGTTAACCGAGGTGCGAAGCGCCGAGGTTAACTTTATCTCGAGACACCTCGGTGTGTAATATACTATTAAAAGTAGACAATAGACAGGACAACAACCCTGAGGGGGTTTAAAAGTGGCGCACCATCGGGCAAGGGTTGAAAAATATTAAAAACTATGAACAAATCGAAGCCGCGCGTTAAATTCACGTCAAATTACAGTCTTCCCCCACTTTTTTCGGGATGATAGGGCTACAGGCGAACACCCGCTAAAAAAAAGTAACGCGCCGGTGCTCTACCCCATGGGTGGTTGTGGAAATTTGCAATTTTTTTAGATAATTTGTATTTTAAAACAAATACTTTATTCAGTTGATTGCCGATCAGAAATTTATTATCCCAAGGTGTCCCAAGAGATGGCTAATTATTAGGATAAAAAAATTGCGGCCTGAAAATCAGTTGTAAAATAGGTAGGTAGATAGATACCTACTCCACAAAAGACTTGTCAAAAAATTATGAGTGTGAAATCAGCAATGGTTTTCTAGAAATGACTTCTCCGAGCGGCGCTCGGATACATTTCTGCTGCCTAGGGACTTAAAATAACAGTAAAGTGATAAAAACTGACGTGTTTGTTAAATTATTGTGTGCGCCTGTGAAGAACGCAATAAACAGTTCGTCACAGCAACCGACATCATAAAAAAAACGTGGATACCTACCAGCAGTAATTTTCAAAGGTACCTAGGTACCTAATTCTGCAAGCAGATTTATTCCACTCTGACATGCGGCAACGTCGCGGTATTCCCCTTCCGAATCTAACGTTATTCCCCTCCATCTCCTGGGGAGATGTTAGACCTCCCCTCTAAGCGCTTCTAGTGACGATCCAGTGGCGTGCATTGAGCACGGATAAAGATTGATTTGCCCCATTTTCTAAACATCGAGTAAAAAAATTTTTTTTTTAATTTTTCGGTTTTATGAACGTCCCCGATTACGTGGTTAAAATTTCTGTACCTATCAAAGATACACCCTGTATAGTGCTTTAGTAGTCATTATTGTCCGATTTTTATATTGAATTTATATGGCGAGATTTGAAGACCAAACGTCAGACAGGCTTGTCGATCGTCAGTTCAAAAACTTATTTTTCCGGAATTAAAAATGTATAGTGGGACTGGTTTACTAAATTCATTATAAAAAAATATATATTTCACTGCCTTGGTGCACAAATAACTAATAATAACTATTAATTCATGATACAAGCCGTTAACCCGCACGTTGTTTGAAATAAATAACTTTCAGTAACAACTTTGTATATAAAATATTTGGAGAAGTCGTAGAGCAATGATTTTAATTCTTAATTAAAGTCTTTATTTTGTTCGCTTTTCATAAAAAACGTTTGGCTCATTATTTTAATTTTCATTTTTTAAAAACAGTCCCAGGTTCCCGAAACTGCCAGTCTACCTGCTTACACTACACATTTTGCCAAAAGGCAGTTTTGAGAACATTTTTATACAGGACGATTCTAAATTAAGGGGCCATTGAGCAACTGCATATATTTTGAGCTAAAATATTACGATTGAGCTTAACAACTACCGGTCAAATCTCCATGGCCACTGAAATACAGGGTTCACTTTTTGAAATTGAATTACGGTTGCATCTCTTATTTTGTTGCATCTTTTCACTAATGAAATGAATAAAAAATGTCCACTGCATGCTTAAATATCATTTCCAGTTTAACCAAAAGTGACGTTTTATTTTTGTTAAAAATCGTATTATTTTTTGTAGACTTAGCTGGTGTACTAGTCTAATGAAAATGAAACAAAATCGCCATCTTGATTTTTTCAAAAAAAAACGTTTATTTGACTATAACTTTTTTGTTTTCGTTCTTACCGGCCAGAGGCCTCGGCAACTAAATTCCACATGAGTCATAAAAAGTTGAACTTCAGTGGCTTGGCCTTGGTACATAAATACCTAACTATTTTTTAATCTTTCCATGGCCTGCTTCATAATAACGTATATTGGGTATTAGCACAGAATATATGGCCTAGCGCGTAGCGCTATTTATTCTGTGGTATTAGCACAGAATATATAGCCTACGGCAAAGCGCTATTCATTCTGTGGTAATTTTATTTTTTTTAAGGAAGAAAAGGATAATGCTGTCGTATTGGCCATAGTGTCCAATTTTGATTGCATTGCAGCTGATGCTTAGAAGCTGAGGAAAAGCTGTATGTCCCAAGAGAATCGAAAAAACAAAACGACTTGACATTCGACCATATTCGGTACCCAAGGTTGTTTGACTAAACAGGGTGTTTCAAAAATCAGTGTACAGATTCTAGGGCTTAAAAACCATCGACAAATGAAACGAAAAGTTCATGCTTGTCTTGTCAATATTGAATATGGTTTTCGCCGCCTACAAATATGCAAGAATTAAGTTGCAAAATACTTATACTTCAAAGTATTTATTAATTTATTTATTTTTAGGTATCCGGAACTCTCTATTTATGAAAGCGTAAAAAAACGGTGTATCTGTATATTAATTGTCACCAAAAAAGTTCTGTATTTTGAATTTTAGTCTAGAGTCATTACCTGAAGACAATAAATAAAAGTGTCCCCAAAACTGCCCTAGCTCCTGTAAACTTGTAACATTGGGACAAGTTTACAGGAGCTAGGGCAGTTTTGGGGACACTTTTAGTTGCCTTCGGACGCTAAATCCAGTTGAAAAAAGAAAAGTTAATTCATATGATGGGTATTATTTTCAGGTAATGACTCTAGACCAAAATTCAAAATACAGAACTTTTTTGGAGTCTTCTAATAGTGTCCAATTTTGATTGCATCAGCTTCTTAGAAGCCAGTATACTGGAGCATCGTTTTTGGGGATCTGTTGAGAGCTTAAAACCTAATCAGGGTATCTACATTGTGGCCCATTTGTTTTGGGGCCAGTCTGTAAAATGTTTATTATTAATTAATAATTTTATTTTTTTTTAAGGAAGAAAAGGATAATGCTGTCGTATTGGCCATAGTGTCCAATTTTGATTGCATTGCAGCTGATGCTTAGAAGCTGAGGAAAAGCTGTATGTCCCAAGAGAATCGAAAAAACAAAACGACTTGACATTCGACCATATTCGGTACCCAAGGTTGTTTGACTAAACAGGGTGTTTCAAAAAGCAGTGTACAGATTCTAGGGCTTAAAAACCATCGACAAATGAAACGAAAAGTTCATGCTTGTCTTGTCAATATTGAATATGGTTTTCGCCGCCTACAAATATGCAAGAATTAAGTTGCAAAATACTTATACTTCAAAGTATTTATTAATTTATTTATTTTTAGGTATCCGGAACTCTCTATTTATGAAAGCGTAAAAAAACGGTGTATCTGTATATTAATTGTCACCAAAAAAGTTCTGTATTTTGAATTTTAGTCTAGAGTCATTACCTGAAGACAATAAATAAAAGTGTCCCCAAAACTGCCCTAGCTCCTGTAAACTTGTAACATTGGGACAAGTTTACAGGAGCTAGGGCAGTTTTGGGGACACTTTTAGTTGCCTTCGGACGCCAAATCCAGTTGAAAAAAGAAAAGTTAATTCATATGATGGGTATTATTTTCAGGTAATGACTCTAGACCAAAATTCAAAATACAGAACTTTTTTGGAGTCTTCTAATAGTGTCCAATTTTGATTGCATCAGCTTCTTAGAAGCCAGTATACTGGAGCATCGTTTTTGGGGATCTGTTGAGAGCTTAAAACCTAATCAGGGTATCTACATTGTGGCCCATTTGTTTTGGGGCCAGTCTGTAAAATGTTTATTATTTGTGCGATTCGATCCGTTTTTTTTTCAATTGTAGAGCTGGATAAACTGCACATTTTGACCAAAAATGACCTGACCTGACCTGACCTGACCTGACCCCCCATATTAGCGATTTTTTTTAGGCAAGAACTAATATCAGATTCTTGTTCGGCTTGACCTAAAACTCCTTTGTGCAAGTTTTGGTTCGAATGAAAAATACAAAAATTTTCCATAAAACGGTTCTCAAAACTGCCAGTTGATAAATGCATAGTAGGTATATAGTTAGTGTAGTGTAGGTAGGTAGGTAGATTGGCAGTTTTGGGAACCCAGGAATGTTAAAAAAATAAACACCTACCATACCCCAAACTTTTCATGGAATGCAAAAAAAAAGATTACCTTGGGTGAAGTGAATGTTAAGAATATACGTTTTCTCATACCGTGGTACTGTCCCGCAGTTTAGGGCTCAGCAAAAATACCTTAGTCGTATTAAATATAATTATATAGCTATTCTACAGCTTCTCTGAAAATGCCTTGAATCGCCCTATCATACGTCACTTAAAATTGTTTATTTCAAACAGCGTGCGAGTTAAGAAAATTCATGCTAATTGAGCGAGCTGATGCAATCAAAATTGGATACTAATAGAAGATTCCCTGCCAATGTTACACAAGTTTACAGGAGCTAGGGCAGTTTTGGGGACACTTTTAGTTGCCTAGTGAGTTGTAGAAGCACACAAATACGAACTAATTTTTAAGTATAAATAGATATTTATTGTCCTTTGAAAAAATCAAAATAAATAACAATTTATTCATTTACATTGTACAGCTGGATAAACTGCACATTTTGACCAAAAATGACCTGGTTCGTACAAAACCCAAGGTCTATTATGCGAGTTTCTAAAGCAAACATTTTAAAACAACATATTAGCGATTTTTAGGCGGAAACTAATATCAGATTCTTGTTCAGCATGGCCTAAAACGCCTTTTGCAAGTTTTGGTTCGAATCAAAAATAAAAAATTTTTCCATAAAACGGTTCTCAAAACTGCTAGTTGATAAATGTACTATAGTATATAGTTAGTTTAGTGTGGGTAGGTAGATTGGCAGTTTTGGGAACCCAGGAATGTTAAAAAATAAACACCACCATAACCAAACTTTTCATGGAATGCAATACCTTGGGTGAAGTTAATGTTAAGAATATACATTTTCTCATACCATGGTACTGCCCCACAGTTTAGGGCTCAGCAAAAATACCTTAGTCGTATTAAATATACAGCTTCTCTGAAAATGCCTTGAATCAACCTATCATCCGTCACTTATTTCAAACAACGTGCGGGTAAAGAAAATTCATGCTAATTGAGCGAGCAATGGCCGTTGTAATGTAAATGAATAAATTGTTATTTATTTTGATTTTTTTAAAGGACAATAAATATCTATTTATACTTAACTGCCGACAATGGCAAGCCTGCTGAAAATGTAGGATGATGGACATGGACAGACAAGAACTTTAGCATCTTAACTGAAATTTATTTTCTATTTTTTTCTTATCCAAAATCTCTCTCCGATTGCCACCGATTCAAACAAAATAATTTTTAGAAGACAAAATATTTTAGGTGTTCTCAAAACTGCCATTGCAATATGCCTATATGCACTTTTTTGGGCTGAGGAAAGGCCGAGGCAACATGTCTTATAATGGCTTCATTTTTTTTTTGTAAAAACTTTCTAAAATTTTAAAACAATTTCCTTCTAAAATAACGTACCAACTTATCTACTAGAAAAATGTTTTGACATTCGTGAATTAACGCACATTTCAATATTGAACATGATTTTCGCCGCCTGCTGCGAAAGTTTTCTTCTGTTAACCTTATTAAAATCTGAAACAACTAATCTAGATGAAGATGACTTCCTATAAAATTTCTGGAAATCAATTTGTTCCTAATGAAAAAAGGTACAAAATGGTACTGGTGTGATTGTTACAAATATGCAAGAATTAAGTTGCAAAATACTTATACTTAAAGTATTTCTTAATTTATTTATTTTTAAGTACCCGGAACTCTCTATTTATGAAAGAGAAAAAACTGTGCATCTGTAGATTAACCGTCACCAAAAAAGTTCTATATTTTGAATTTTGGTCTAGAGTCATTACCTGAGAAAAATAACAATCATATGAATTCATATTTTCTGTTTTCAAGTGTCCCCAAAACTGCCCTTGCTCCTGTAAAACATATGCATACACGTTGTATACTTTTATACCTATACAAATCCTTACTTCTTCATATCAAGGGCGTATCGACGCGCAATTGAGTGTTTATAGACTATACAGTAGGTACATCCTTTAAAATGAAACTTTATATTTTGGTTTGAGTAAGGTATATTAGCCAAATAACGCCATGTCCCTATAATAACGCCAGACGCCATCTTTTAGAAATCCACTAATGCAATATAAAAACTTTGCCGTATAGTTTTGTAGGTTTCTACCAAGGAAAGCAATAGGCTATAAAAAGCCTCTTTCTGGATGCAACAGGTGTCGCAACATGCATTGCCATTTTTTACAGGCAACAACGTTACTGGCGGTAGAGTTTTTGTTGCAAGATTTTTGTTGTTTCATCATTGTGTAAATTGCATTTGTATCATCATCATCTTTGGTAAGTTTATGTTAGATCTAGTTCATAGTTTGAATCAAAACATAAGTAGTTTTTGTAAAATCAATACCGTAAATTTTAGGTTAAGTGCGCCTAATAACGCCAGCGAGAAAAGGCGCAAAGCAATACAAGTCGTTGTCAGAGATTTGTTTTCTTCTTCTTCTGTAAAAACCAATTCGGAAAAAAAGAAAAAAGCTTCAGATCAAGCGAGTTGGTATTGCTTTGTTTGTCAAAAACATCGGGCCCGTGATAGGCGTCTGTGCGTTATTTGTAACCGTTACGTTCACGAGGAGTGTGTAGGATTATCCAAAGAAGATAACATTTCATTTGTTTGTTATGGTTGTGAGTTTTAATTAAATTTTAATAAATACTTACGTTTAATAATTATTGTTTTTTATTTTTATATAGACAATTTTGTATTTTTTTAAATAAAATCACAGTTGGCGTTATTTGGGACAGGGTGTTCTTAAAAGCGCCAACTGCAGCATACATCAAAAACAGTTTATTTGTTAGTTTGTAACATCGGGAAAAACAGTGTACCGTGTTTTTTGTTCTAACATATTATATACAGATAATAATTACCAAGATTCATAAAATTTTGAAAAATATGTACAAAATCGAACGTTAATATGGCGTTACTTGGGTCAAATACCTTATTTCTTTTAGAATGAAATGCTATTATGTTAGACAAAAAGTGCCTATAGATTTTTCGCTTTAAAAACAGAACAGATTGAATGGGAGGCAATTGGAGGTATCTTCTGCATAAGGAAAAAATAGAAAATAAATTTCAATCTGTTTAAGGTCTACCTTTCCTTTATTAATTAGAGATTCACAAAAAATATTTTTATCGATTTTCCATAAAGTAATTTTTGTGTACAGCAGGGAATCTATTATAATAGTATCCAAATTTCGATGATATCAGCTTACTTAAACACTCTCCTCATCAAAAAAACTGTACTTTCGCATTTCGCAATGTGTAAATTAATATTGCAGAAGCAACGGTAGTTTTGAGGACACCTTCTAAAAAGTTTTGTGGATTTTAAGGGCGCCCAATCTTTTTCAGAGTTTCGGTTGATGAGCAAATCAGATTAAAAACTTAATAAGTATACGTTACTTCATTTCATATCAAGGGCACCGGGGGGGGGGGGGGGGTTAGGGTACTACAGGGCGGTGTGTCTGTGTTTTCCTACGATAATTTGAGAATTGTTGGAATTTCGAATTTAGTGTACACAATATGTACATACCTACATACACCCAACATAACAATGTTGCGAATTGCTTTTAAGCAAAATCGGTTCCGGAATTGTGGCGCTGGGTTTTGTGTTTTTCAGAAATTTGTTTTAATGTAATGTATCTATTGTGTGTTTGTATTATGTCCCCCCCCTGGAATTAATTGTTAGATACAATCTTTGTTAGATAGGGTGTAAGGTGAGTGGGTGAAAAGTATTTCGATTAAAAATATAGCGTGATATGTAGTTTTATAATGCCCTGGAAGTAGGTACCTATCTACTGATTACCTTGACAGCGAATGTTTGTGCAGTTTCTGATATTTAATATTTAAAAAAGCACGGATTTTTTGGTGCAATCGTTTATGTTTTAACTAGATTTAAATTTTAAATTCCACCTAAAAGCGATCAGTAATTACTTTATAGGCAATTATTTAGTTCAAGAAAATAGTGTGTCATCTAAAACAATTATTATGTAATACCTATAGGTACTTATACTAAATTTGATTTAATTATTATCTCCAATGATTCGTAAGGCAAAAATAGAAAATAAATTCCAATCTGTAAGGGCTACATCTCCTTTCATAATTAGAGATCCATAACAAATATTTTTATCGATTTTCCATAAAAGTTTCATTTGTTTGGAGCAGGGAATCTATTGTTCTCTGATAATAGTATCCAAATTTCGATTACATAACCTTACTTTTCTTTAAACAACTGCACTTACGCATCTTATGCAATGTAAATTAATATTGCAGGAGCAATGGCAGTTTTGAGGACAACAATCAGGTTAAAAAAAACGCAATTGTATGTTTGGTTGCCTGTATCAATGTATTTTTATTTCCAACTAGCTGGAAAAAGTAGGGAATTTATGCACCACTAGTACAGTTTAGCACTGGTTTTAGAGGGCGCACTATTTTTTATTACAAAATACTTAATTGCAAAAAAAATCTTGAACGATTTTGCGTGGAATATACTTATATTTTGCAACTTGCAAGAGCAATGGCAGTTATGAGGACACTTTCAGTTACGTTTGTAATAATAAATAATTTAATAATGTAATGCTTACACTAAATCATTAAAAAGTTTAGGTGGTAGTACAAAACATCATATGGTCGTATTTAATTGTTACAATTGAATAATTATTACTTGGTAAAGAGACAACACAACTATGCACCACCGCACCACTGTCCACTACAGATTAGGGTATTATCAGTGAATAAGGTATTCAGATACCTTAATCAATGGTATTATCTAATGGCACAATATTTTCTGGAAAGACTATTTCATCTGAATGTTTATTATTCCCGGTAATCACGCGGGCATAAAAAACTCGTGCGTTTTTATGTACTAAATAACAGAAGCTATCTCCCCGTTCCCAAAACTGACAATTGAACTAGGTATACAGTGAGCACGCGAAGGCTGGAACAAATTCAATAAAATCTCTTTGGGCAAGGGAAAAAAATCGTTCCGACACGTCAACCTTAATTATTTAATGCGCAAATTTTGACATATAAATGCGTCATGTGATACATAATAAAGTAAATAAATTGTAAAAATAAACGAGATATTTTTTCTCAAAAATTTTTTATGTAACCAGGAGATACCAAAAATCATCGATCTGTATGTAGAAAAATGAGTTGTTTCAAATGGCGCTATCAAAAGTGGGGCTTATGACACCACCGACGTCACATGATGCATTTATATGTCAAAATTTACGCATTACATAATTAAGGTTAACGTGTTCAAGCGATTTTTTTCCCTTGCCCATAGAGATTTTATTGAATTTGATATAATGGCAGATTTGAGGACGTCAATTATTATTCAGTGGTGGGGGTAACTTAGCTTCCCCTCTAGTAGTTTCTAAAAAGAATAGTGTTCTCAAAACTGCCACAACATAAAAAAGGTTCTTATGAGGACGGTCCCCAAATGTACCCTTATACATATTGTGCTTATGGGAACAGTCCTCAAAGCTGCCAAGTGTCCCCGAAAGCACACCATAAATCGTCCTCAAAACTGCCACATGACATATATATATATATATATATATATATATATATATATATATATATATAATTACAAGAAAAGGTGATAATGGGCAAACACTCAAAGTTAAAAAAAAAGAAAAAACTAGTAACCGCATACACGTGTTTCATGCTATTTGGCAATCATCAGTACGGTGTAACATTAACCAAATCAAAAGATAGGCATGATTTGGGAAGCAACAAATGAAGTCCAGGCAGGAGCCAACAGCACATTTGCAGCTTCAGTCAGCACATCCCCTATTTCGGGGCCTGTACTAACATCGCCACGGAGGCTGCTAAAGCGACCTGCGTGGAAATCTTCATAACCCAAGATACAATGATAATAAGGATGTAAGATTAGCGAGTGTAAATGTAATAATTACAAGAAAAGGTAATAATGGGCAAACACTCAAAGTTAAAAAAAAAGAAAAAACTAGTAACCGCATACACGTGTTTCATGCTATTTGGCAATCATCAGTACGGTGTAACATTAACCAAATCAAATCTGTTGGCTCCTGCCTGGACTTCATTTGTTGCTTCCCAAATCATGCCTATCTTTTGATTTGGTTAATGTTACACCGTACTGATGATTGCCAAATAGCATGAAACACGTGTATGCGGTTACTAGTTTTTTCTTTTTTTTAACTTTGAGTGTTTGCCCATTATCACCTTTTCTTGTAATTATTACATTTACACTCGCTAACACTCGCTAATCTTACATCCTTATATATATATATATCTTGATTCAACAGACAAAGTCAGACCCGATACGTTCTGCAGGCAACCTCAGACCCACTAGATCCAAAGGTATATCAGGTGTATATTTTGCAAAAAAATACATTACCAAACTATAACTTTTCGAGCAACTTTAGAGGGGTAGGAATATACGAAAATTTTTTTCTATGATGGTTAACAGTCGTTGTCAACCCCGACATATAGAACCTCAAAGTGGAGCCCGTTTGTATGCTACGTCTTACAGCATTGTGAATCCCAGCAATGTTGCCAGCTGCCTGTTTTCTGATTTTTCTCAAAAACTGTTACTCTGACGAGGAAAACGAATAGGAACCTAAAACAGTTGTTACGAAATTATACGTTTATACATCCTATACATTTTTTTCTTATATACAGCCCTATTCTCACAAATACTATGGTTTGAAAAATTATGTAGCTAAAGCTGGGCAAAAACGAGTAAAATAATTTCGAGTCAAAAATGGAATAATGAAAATACATAGATATAAATACAGGGTGCCCGGTTTAGATGAAATAATGGATATAACATTTCAAATACGCATTGTATAAAAAAATGTTTCAGACAAGAGTTTTTCAGTTGATCTATCTGCATATTTTGATCTTGAATTTTTTGGTAGCTAGTCATTTCGTTGCTACGGCAACCAACTTTGTTTTTTAAATAGCACCATACATTTTTCTGTTCAAATTTGGAATCAGCTCCTTTTTGTGCATACGAACATCTAAAATTTCATTGGGGTTGCATAAGAAAAATTTTGAGAAAAAGTAGAATTTCTGCAAGTACGCCAAAATTTAAATTCGAGAGCGTTGCCTAAAAGTAGGCGATGCCTAATGAAAATTTTGACTTTTTTGCATGTAATGATAACTTACCGACGACAGGTAAATCATGTTAAGCTTGCAAAATTTGTTTATTAATAAATAAATAGGCACAATAAATCAACGGTACCTAAAAATTAATTAATCAAATGCTCGAAATGTTCTACATTCACAGCGAGACAATGGCCCAGTGTGTCCTAAAAACTACTAACTATAACATTCCTAATCCATTCTGGAGGAATCCACGCTATTCTTTTCTTATGCGCTGTTCTATTCTTCTGCCAATCCAAGATTGTGGAAAGACTAAGTTTAAATAGCGGCGCACATCACGGTGGTAATGGGGAGGTGCTTCATCTTGCTGGAACCAGATATCCTGGACTGGCATACCAAGGGCAGGAATCACCCCATTTTGCAAAAGATACAAATACATTTCGCCAGTCAAATTACCATTGATAATAAATGGACCAACAACGCGGTTGTCATAATGACATACGTAAGTGTCAAAATTTTCATTAGGCATGGCCTACTTTTTAGGCAACACTCTCGAATTTAAATTTTGGCATACTTGCAGAAATTCTACTTTTTCTCAAAAATTTTCTTATGCAACCCCAATGAAATTTTACATGTTCGTATGCACAAAAAGGAGCTGATTCCAAATTTGAACAGAGAAGTGTATGGTGCCAGTTTCCATAGCAACGAAATGACTGGCTCCAAAAAATTCAAGGTCACCAAAGTATGCAGATAGATCAACTAAAAAACTCTTGTCTGAAACATTTTTTATACAAGGTGTCTTTAAAAAGTTATATTCATTATTCCATCTAAATAGGGCACCCTGTACATAGATAAAAATACATAGATACAAATACATACAGTGTGGCCCATTTGGAATGGACACACCTCTGTAATTTTTTTATTTTTCATCCGATTTTAGCCGTTTTTTTTTCTGAAGATAGGTCGCAAAAAACTCTTTACTTTCGTGCAAAATATCAGATCTTAATCTCAATTTTCAAGGCCTACTACGTTTTTTTTTTCTAGTAAAAAATGACGAAAACCATTTAGCGTTTTTTTTATTTAAAATCGGACACCACAGCGTTAATCTGGATACCCTAAAACCTCCACATACCAAATTTGAACAAAAAATACACTGCGGGTTGTAAAAGTTGAGCAAAATAGGAATTTTAAAGGCATCTGCAAGTCAAGTGTGCCATGGAATCATTTCAAAACAGTTGAATAGTCAACAGGACCACTCAAATTGTTGGTGTGCAAATATCCAATACAAAAATATACAGAGTGTCTTTCTCTGTACCATCTCAAAATACTGAATTTTTTGGAACTTCAAATCGAGTATATCAAAAGTGCCCCAGCCACTATAAACGAAGTAAGTCTATCAAAATACAGAAGCCTGCCAGTCAGTAAATCCATATGAGTTAAGGTGGCTGGAAGGAAACGCACAGAAAATGTTGACCAGTATAAAATTTCATAAAATGTCAGCATTTTGAGATGGCCCATAGAAAAATACCCTGTATATTTTTTGTATTCAATCTTTGCACACCAATACTTTGAGTAGTCCTGTTGATCATTCAACTGTTTTGAGGGGATTCCACAACACACTTGACTCGCCAGATGCCTTTAAAATTCCTATTTAGCCCATCTTTAGAACCTTGTAGCATGGAACTCCCTGTATATTTTTTGTTCAAATTTGGTATTTGGGGGTTTTGGGGTATCCTGATTAATGCTGTGTTGTTAGATTTTAAATAAAAAATCGCTAAATGATTTTCGTCATTTTTTACTAGGAAAAAAAATTCGTAGTAGGCCTGAAAATTGAGATTAAGACCTGAATTTTGCGCCGAAGTAGAGTTTTTTGTGACCTATCTTTAGGAAAAATTACCTGAAGATAATACAATTATTGAATAAACAGTACTTAGTTTTTAGTCTGAGGCCTCAAGGGGAAACCGCATAAAAAACGCGCCGGGAGCTCTACTTCAGCGTTGGTGTGGAAACGGGCTCGAGTACAATATATCGTCCCTCTTTTCACGTATGGGCGTATCTGGTTTTTACTTATTTTACAGGAAGAGGAAAAAACAAAATTGGTTAACCTATTAAATACTCTCACATGTAACTTCCACGATAGAACCAAATAACATTTTTATAGTGATACGACGAAAGAACGTAGTTTAAGCTGGTGCATTATTTGTTAATAAATTTAAGAGGTATTTTTTTAAAAAGAAAAAAGTTTGCATTTAAGCCTCTACGTAATATTCTTTTTCCGTATAGCAATCAAGTTACAACCTTTTTTAAAAATAAAAATTGGAAAGAAACCACAATATAGTTGTAAGTGAAAGATTTTATTTCTACCAAGGTACAGCGACAATACAAAAATAAAAAGTAGAATCCTTTGTATTCTATAAGAATAAAACCAAACCTACTCCGTTTCATGAGGCAAACTTTAAAAAAAATCCTGAAATTCACGGCACTTCGGCGTAACATTTAAGCGAGTGTTGTAATAATATTTCTTATAATATTTTTAAAATATTATAAAACAGATTTTGAGAAATATTACTATAATATTTTATAAATGTTGCAAAATTTTCAAGTAGGTACTTTGGAATTATTTTTAAATATTTGTAAAATATTTTGTGGGAATATTAATATAATGTGAGGAAAAATATTTTAGCAAAACATTTTCATCATATATTATATAAATATTGTTATATTTTCTGAATCTTTGGAATCATATAAAAATATTTTTGAAATTATTTGTGATGTATAGGTACCACCGGCGTTTGTGTAACCTTTAACTGCACAACCTTTACGTATTTTCCGGCACTTCACAGTTTTTAGTTCTAAAGACACTACATTCATGTTACCGTCTTTCCAAACCACAAGTACGTCCATTTTAACAATAGAAAAATATCCACGCCTCTGAAACTTCCTCGAAATACAACAACTGCGCTGGTTTATAGGTTAGAATCATATGTTTCTTGGTTCCTTTGCTGCAAGTTACGCCCACAAAATTCCCCTTCAAGTTGTCGCTTAATTTCACACGAACGGGCGTATCTTGACTTACGCCTATACGTGAGAAATATTTTGTGGATGATCGCATTTACGCCGTCAGGTGATGTGTTGACTATGCCCCACCTATAAGTTTTACAGATACGCCAATTTGTGAAATCAAAGCCATCCCCAAGAGGGACTTATCGCATTTCTTGTTAGTTACGCCCTTACGTGATAAGAGGGACGATATGAAAGACATAGTAGTAATAATAAAATTTTCTGTAGTCATATTTCCTGTCCTTATAGCCAGGTTTGTGTAAGAAAAATCTGCTTTGCATGTAATATTTTTCAAGATATTTGTCACTTTACTCGTTTTTGCCTAACTTTAGCAACGTATATCCTAATTTTTTAAACCATATTTGTGAGATAAGGGCTGGATATACGAAAAAAATTTAGAGGACCTAAATGATGTATAATTTCATAACAAATATTTTAGGTTCTATTCGTTTTCCTCGTCAGAGCAACAGTTTTTGGGAAAAATCAAACACGGACATCAGGTCACATAAGAGGGTTGTTTTTGAAGCAAAAGGGAATTAAGCACACCCCTGAGAGGTGGGGACTCTTTTGATCTGTATTTGGATGTCTATTAGGACTCTGCACCCAAGTTTGTAAAACTTTATAAAATTATTTCTCCTAAAAAACTAATTTACTTGAACTATTTCCGTAGGAAACAATTAGCTAACAAATATTGATTTATTTCCATTTAAGGAAAAAACTGAACATTTTTTATAAAGCAAACATAATTTTGTTGAAGGACAGTTCTTATCTAAAGTGGTTAAAAAATATCCAATTTTAATTATTACATTCGGCAATGAAAAGTCAAAACAAAAAAGTGGACAATTATTTTCTTATTTTTATAGATTGTTATAATATTCTAACCATAACAAATGAAAATAAAAATATTTTTTATATTTTATTATTTCCACTGAGGAGTTTTATTTCTAACTGAAATTATAAAGTTTAGATTGTTGCAATATGGTGCAAATGTCTAATTTTGAAGCTTGATCTAATATGATGTTCTATTAAGAAATTTATATTGACGGCCCTGCTCTTTCGTTTTTGAAGTGATATTTATTATGTATTGATTTTTTCCCATCGATACTTATTTGAGCCATAAAACAATTTACAAATTTAAATACTTATAAATGTAAACCCAGTGAATGGATTCAACCGACCACATCATCATTTCAAAAAGAGATAAGTATGTTTTTTTTGTAAAACATTATTCTGTTTTAAGAATAAAAAAAGATAAAATTAAAAATCAAATAAGGTTTAGATAAATTTTTGAACTAACTCACTTAGATCCATTTGTTCGTGTCCCTTCTAAAGGTAGGTACAGTTGGAGCGCTTTGTCCTTGTTTTCTTTAGGACAACACAACAAATGTTAAAGTTCCTTCGAAAATTATAATTTCAATAAATTTTAAATATTTGCAACTAAAAACTAAACAAACTATTTATCTTGCTTACATTTTATAAATATAAATATATACCACGGTCTAATAACGTTCAAAAAGGCTTGACATTGTAGGTAGAATAATGATGAGTTGGGCCTGTATAAGCGGTCAAACAAAAATAATCGTTTAAAGCCGAAGTGCCAAAACGCCCATATTTTCGTAACTGGTTATGAAAAATCTTAAAATCAAAACAATCAAACTTGTATGGAATGCGTTGTCATTATGATAATCTAGTTCCAAATACGTAATCAGCGATTTCAAAAGTCTTATACCAGGTATCATAAAACTTGGCTAAATTTTCAATTTGACGTCCGTCAAATTGGATCCGCCATTTCGAATTTCGAAAATCTAATTCCAAATTCGCAACCAGTGATCCCAAAAATCGCCTTGTTCCAAGTATAAAAAAATTAAAAACCAAATATGGTTTTAAATTACCTATTGAATTTTTGCACTAAACCACTACTTAATTCCTTTTTTCCGTATCTCTTTTAAGGCTACTACTGGGACACTTTGTTTTTATTTTCTTTAGAAAAATACAACAAATGTTAGAAGTTAGTAGTAATACAAAGAGAGTTCTAAGCCAAACCTGTCAGACTTGTCTGGCTTAGAACTCTCATAGGGTTTTGGTGGTGGGAGAGCTCCCCCACTCCAAGAATAGCTATATAGGTGCGTGTGGTTCAACTAAGAGCATCAGTGCAGCAAACATGTCCTTCTTAAATAATTTAAACAAGAATTTGTTGTTAAAAAATCTGGTGAACGTTCGAGATTTGGAAGTAAATGAAAAATTTGAGATTCAGAGTTTTAAGAGAATAAGTACTAAGTTTGGAGAGAAGGTGGTTGTGGAGTTTGCAGACTTCAAGACCATTCTGCCCCATCGGTTTACGGATGAACTAACTCAAGAACGAATTGACAGTTTGAATGGTGACAACAAAAGGTACTTTTTAACCAGCTTGGGCCCTGTCGGCAAATCGACTAATATTATTTTTTCTGAAGAATGAACGAGAGACTGCGAAGTCATGTGGAGGAATTGAAAAAGCTGAAAACGATGGTTACTATGTACGAGATAAATAAAAAGTTTAGAAATGTAAAATTGTGAAAATAAAAATATTATTTGTTTGTATGTTGTTTTTTTAAACCTATATAAGAGGGAGTGATTGAATAAACTTGAGTCAATCTAATGCTGCTTGTCAAAGGGAGCGGGTTGGTAAACACATTAATTGACAAATTACCGGTTGAGTTACATCTTCCTGGTTACCAGTATTGTGGTCCCGGTACAAAGTTAGAAAAACGTCTTTCTAGAGGTGATTCTGGTATAAATAAAGTTGATTCAGCCTGTAGAATTCATGATATTGCTTACAGTAAAAGCAAATCTCTAGAAGAACGACACAAGGCTGATTGGGAACTAGAAAATCGTGCTTGGGACAGAGTCAAATCGAGAGACGCTAAATTTGGTGAAAAGACAGCCGCTTGGCTTATTACGACTGCAATGAAGGTTAAAAGGAAATTGGGCATGGGTATGAAACGTCCATTTTCATTTAGAAGAGACATTGTAAAGAAGGTTGAAAAAGCCCTAAAAAAATCCTATACTACCAATGAGTTGAATGATCTAAAAAAATTAAAAAAATCGTCTTTAGCGGCAGTGAGGGCTGCACGAGTTCAAATTAAAAAAATTGGTGGAAAAGGTAAATTAAAAATACCTAGAATTATTCCCTTCGAAGAAAAGAAAGGAGGTTTTCTTCCGCTTTTGCCTATACTAGCTGGTCTGAGTGCCCTTGGATCAATAGCCGGAGGTGCTAGCAGTATAGCTAAAACTATAATTGACGTAAATAATACAAAAAAGCTGATGGGGAATGGAAAGCAAGCTACGAAGATCATCGGTTCTGGACTCTATTTGCGGAAAAGTAGGCGTGGTTTCGGTCTTTTTTTAAAGAAACAAAAAAACTAATGAAGCCACCCAACAGACCTTTATCCAACCTAGATTTAATTAGGTTTGCCCACGGAATTCCTTATTTTAGAGGTGTGTATATGAGAGATACACTACCTAAAAAACCGAGAAAAAATGAGTCGGCCATTTTAAATTTGGATGTGCAGAAAAATTCCGGATCTCATTGGGTGGCGTATCTCAAAAGAGGGAAAAGGTGTCAATATTTTGACAGCTTTGGCAATTTGAAACCCCCAAAGGAACTGATTCGATATTTAGGGAGTGATATAGAAGTATTTTATAACAATAATTCTTATCAAAACTATAACGAAACAAACTGTGGAAATTTGTGTTTAAATTTCTTAAAAAATGAGAACCTGTAATGTTTCTGTAGAAATAAAAATCTGAAAATATGAAGTGTGATTTTTCTTTTCCCATCCCCAAAAACGAGAGAAATGTATCTATTGTATATTATACTAAATAAACTAAAATATATTCATAATACACTTAATGCTAAGAAAACTTAATTTTAAAATAAAATATAAACATTTCAAATTAAAAGAATACACTTACATCTAAAATATGTACATTATATAATTATTATGCGAGTTTTCTTTTTATGTTCTCCATCTCCATAGCCTCTTTCTTATAGGTTTCGTTTTTTTTCTTTTCTCGTTGATAGCTCTCTCTTGTTGCTACCAGTTTTTTTTCCCAGACTGATATTTCTTTTCTTAATCGTCTCATCTCCCGCTCTGAATTTCTCACATCCTCTTTCACGCTTGAAATTCGTCCATCCACCAGGGCGTTCATCTCTCCAATTAATTCTCTAAGACTGCTACGAACATCATCCTTCGTAGAAGTGGGCTTAGATCCTAGGACATTTAATAAATTTAAATTTTTTCCGCCCCCTGGTCTTTTCGCTGATTCATGTTTCATTGTTTGTGATACCACTCTTGAGCTGGAAGGACGTGGTGACGCTGACGATACGTCTAACTGTAAGAAGGAAACAAATTGAAGAACAGTGATTCGTTGTTGTAGAACTAACTTACAGAATCGCTTTTGGAGTGTACTGAGACTTGTGCTTGCAGCGTCGGCTCAGCTCTCACCAGGGGCATCGGGACATATGGCTCAAACAATCTTTCGATATCTGTTAGCTATAAAAGCAAGGGGAATATTATTTATACAATATTATTTATTAGCACAAACTTACAGGAGTCATTATTGTGGAAACAGCTTCTTCAATTTCAGCGTCAGTTGGCTGAAATTAAAAAATAATTTATAATACTATATTTTTAACCAATCTAGTATATTTTAAAAAGTTCAAATTTTATACAACAGAGTCGGCTCTAGACGTACAGTGACAGTCAAAAAGTTGGAACCATGTTAGTTGAGTTCTAAAGTCAAATATGGCACACAAAAAAATTATTAGTTTTATACAGGGACCGGCACAAAGTTGCAAAAATTTAATATTTTTAAACTCTGATTTAGATTAATTTAAATTTGTTATCCGGTGATAAGTTACATTTGCAGTATTTTGTAATGCACAAGATGGTTGAAAAAATACAAAAAGTTTCTTTTTTTGACTATGTGGTTATGACTTTAAATCTGACATCAGCCTTTGATTCCAAACAACTTTTGTAAGTAACTTTTGACTGTATTTTAAAAAATAAGGGTACTCTTATTTTGACATATTGAATCTACCTCGTATCCGAAGAAATATTTAAATTTTGATGTGGACGTTTTGAGTTTGAAATGTTGCCTCAACTTTTATCGAGAATAAAATTTTCTCAGAAATTAATAATAAAAAAGTTTTCCAACTTTCTGCCGACCACTATATATTTTTTAAAAAAATTATCATTGTCAGAATTTTTGTCTGCACATAGGGGTAAAATTTCAACATTTTCAAATAACTTTTTTCGATAAAATCACAAAGCGTGTTTTGATCATTATTTAATTAAATGTCGTTTTGACAGGTATGTTAACATCACAACGTTTAATGATTTCAAATCTTTTTGAAGCGGAGATGATCACCCCAGAGTAGTTTCATCTTAGCCCAAAAAATAAAAAACAATCCCATATGAATCCAGCTTTTGTCGGACACATATAATATTTTGGGTGAGATCTTCCCACGGATCGCAAGCACAACAGTGAACAAAAAAATGTGTCTAGACATATACTCATGGGGGTCCCACGGTCTGAGAATGTTTTCCTGTCTTAATTTGAGGTCTCAATTTTAAAATCTCCCCTTTATTGAACACACATGTGCATAAGTGGTTTACATGAGACCATATTCCAGAGAGATATAGATTTACATCTTTTAAAGTCTGAGAATTTTAATAGGAATATGTAGTATGGATATACAGGGGGATTCAGAAATTACATCACCTTGAGAGATTCTTTTTAAATAAACTTTGTTTTTTACATGTTAAAATTATTGATTTTTTAATTCTAAAAACTACAAAAGATATTGATAACAAATTTTGGTATGATACATCGAGTAAAGCAACAGTGTGAGAGTAATAGATTCAGTTTTAAAATATAAATAATAATAATTCTCTCCCTCGCAATGCTTCAAACTAGAAGTATGGCAGAAGCGCTTGTGCGGAAACAATTACTATTATTTTGTCTTCGTTATCATTTGCGACTTTTTTCCCGATAGAACTAGGATAGCATTCGCTCAAGTACTACTGAAAACTCTAGAAAACCGTAGTAATTCCAGAACTACACCTGTTAATTTTTTAAGTAAACGGAAATGGTTCTCAATCATTCAAATTTGCAAAGTAACTCTCTGTAAATATATTTTTCCTAAAACAAAAGCTAAGACCTTAAAACTAAAATCTCATCAAAGAGTATGAGCCCCATGTCAAACAGAATCGTTTTCTAAGTTTGTTAAAATTAATTTAACACTCTTTATAAAAAAACAAACCGATATATTTTATTAAAACTATTCACTTCATCTGACAAGTAAAACAGTTCAGGTCGATACAGCTTGTTTTAGTAATAATTTAGTGATAACATTAAAACTATCACATTGTCAGAAAAATAATTCCTGTTTCTAAAAATAATGGAAAAACGATGGTTTTCGTGGAGTTTGTAAGACTCTGTAAATAAGATCTAGTGTTTGTAATAAAAGTTATTATGTAATTTTTATAGAAAGTATGAAGGTACTGTAATAAATTGCAAAGGCGATACAAAAGTTAAATTCAATAGTTTCAATTTATTAAAAATAAGAAAGTTTTGTAAAAAAATTCTACTTACAGCAGTCAGGTGTAGACTTGACGTGTTAGTTTTCATGCTGAAGCACAGAACACAAAACTGATCAAACTGTAGGTTCAAATTGATAATCAAATGACGATCCCTGTATATATGCATAACCCTTTCCACTGCATCGAGCTACCATTAACCTGCAATGAGACCATCTGCGTTGCCAAATCAACAGTCTGTTTGTCTTAGATATTCCCCAACTAGTCTCCCACCACGATTTTTCTGAACCAGTCAAAGAGTCAAATTTAAAGAAATAAAGTTAAGGGTGAGATCCCCTTCGTAACTGCATCCAATAAACATCCAGCATCTGCCGCCGCAGACCAAGATATCTAAGCGCAACGTTGCCAGATCAACGACGTTTTTTAAATGTTAGGGATGGTGCTCCCACTATATCATACTGGATCAAGAATATAAAAGCGGGATCCGGACGCTTTCACTGTTAGTTCCAAATTAAAATTTCATATTTTCTTTGACATGTCGGTTATACGATACATTATTGACGCTGACGGGTTTCAAGTGAACGGAAAGTTTCTTACCAAGGAGTTGGCTATCTACGATTTAAAATCGCGCCAAGTCAGTTCTCGCTACTTCCGTGTGGGGTCATATAACTCACTCTCCTCTAAGGACGCCTGCAGTGCTCGTTGGGTTACGAAACATTTGCATGGCTTAAGATTCTCCGACTGTGACACTGATGAACCTCAGGAAAACGTGATAGCAGTACTGAGAATCCTTGGTGAATCTGCTGGTAAGAATCTAATCAGCTATAAGGGCGGGCAGATCGAAAAGAATCTTCTGCAAGCAGCAGGGTACGGGCATCTAGGCTACAATATAGAACTTCTGGGCTGCCCCAAATTTGACGTTCTGGTTCAACAACAAAAGAAGTTCTACGAAAGTGTGAAAGTGAACCAATGCGAAAGACACGTCGTAAGTTGTGGAAAACCAGTTCATTGCCCGCGAGTGGAGATAATGTTCTTCGCTGAATTTGTGCGACGTACAATATAAAAATATGTGTTCTACAACCTGTAAATATTATTTTTAGTATTTATTTATATATTTTATATTTTTTGTATATTTTGTATATTATTGTATATATTTATATATTTTATATTTTGTATAATAAAATTGAAAAACTAATTTGCTAAAAAGAAAACATACAAAGTGGGTATTAGTCAACTTTCAAACTTTACTGTGGGGATTGCTAGAAAACATAAAATAGTGTTCTAGTGGCGGTGTTTGAGTACCTTGAGTCATAAGCAAAAAGTAAAAAGTTCCCCCTCTCCTCAAAGATAATATGAACATTAGGAGACATTCGAAAATTGTAAACTTCTGCCATAACGATGAATCAGTTTTTATAAAAAAATGTTCATATTCCAAACAATATAAAAAACAACTCCAAATCACAAAAAATAAGTAAACTTAAAATTAACTAAGTATCTAATACATTAAATGAATCACTCCTTTTATTATTTATAAAAAACATAAAATATTCCATAGCAACAAAATAAAAAACCCCAATATCACAAAAGATACTTAAACTTAAAATAAAACTATCTAAGTAATAAAATTCTCAATTCAGATAATATTTTTCTTATGCATAGCTCCGCCACTGATTCTATATATATATAGACAACTAACCGCTAGGGAAGTGAAACGCAAAGGATCGATGACAACATCCAGTCGTGTGACGGTGTCGCTAGAACCCTTTAATTAGTAGGTACTGAAACTAAGAGACGCTTTATCGCAATCCTAAGCGTCGATCGATAACCTACGTAGCGACGTGGGAGTACTGAAAATATCCGCTAGAGTACTCTGCTAGTACCGAAACGCTACGAAGCGGAGAATTATGGTAAATACGAGGGTGTGTAGACATAATGTAATGAAATTACAGATCAGAAAATCGTTAGAAATAGATACCTACAAATTAGCATCGAGATACTCCAGATAACCAATGTTTGACAGAAATACAGGTGATGTTATGTAGTTCCAGCTCTATATAATTCCCTTTCTATAGATATTAAAAATACTGCTAATATTGTATACAGGGTGATCATTTGAGCAACATATGGGATTTTTTTATTTATTGCACAACGAAAATACAAATATTCCCGGAAGTTGCTGCATGTTTGATAATCATATTAGGCGCACTTAGAATGGACGCAAGTCAAACAGCATACAGGGTAGGTCAAAAAATATAAAAATTGTGCAGGAGTAAAGTATCGTTATTTCAGAAAATTCATCAAAATGTTGTCTAGAATTAAAAGTTATGCCTAAATACCAAAACATAACCTCCTAATAATATATCAAATTTCGCATAACTTTGTTCAAATTCAAGCATATTTGTAAAATTAGATTTTTTAGGGAATCACAAACTTCATGTTTGTTGCAAGGATATAATAATAATAATAGTAATAATGATAATGATAATAATAATAACCAATGTTTAACAGAAATACAGGTGGCGTTATATAGTTCCGGCTCTATATAATTCCCTTGCTATAGATATTAAAAATACTGCTAATATTGTATACAGTGTGATCATTTGAGCAACATATGTGATTTTTTTTTTTTATTAATTGTACAACGAAAATACAAATATTCCCGGAAGTTGATGCATGTTTGATAATCATATTAGACGCACTTAGAATGGACGCAAGTCAAACAGCATACAGGGTAGGTCAAAAAATATAAAAAGTATCATTATTTCAGAAAATGTTATTAAGGAAAGTTGTCTAGAATTAAAAGTTATGCCTAAGTACCAAAACATAACCTCCTAATAATATATCAATTTCGCATAACTTTGTTCAAATTCAAGCATATTTGTAAAATTAGATTTTTTAGGGAATCACAAACTTCATGTTTGTTGCAACGATATAATAATAATAATAATTCTCACCCTCACAATACTAGGAGTATGCCCAGAAGCAACCACGTGCGGCTAGGGTTGACTTTTCGCGAAATAACTAGGATAGCATCCGCTCAAGTATGGAAAACGACTCCACTGAAGCTACTTAAACAAAACTTTAAAATTTCGCAAAAATTCTTATGAACATGGTAAAACATTAGTAAGTAATAATGTGTATATTAAAAACTCTCATTTACGATGCAAAATTTTTATTTTAAATGTTTATTAAGAAACTGAAAATTCATCAACGAAAAAAAAATTTTTTTTTTCCTAGGAAATTGAAATTTCTTTCCTTAGGCAGTTATGTTTTGGTATTTAGATATAGCTTTTAATTCTAAACAACTTTTCTTAATAACCTTTTGTCTTTTTATATTTTTTGACCTACCCTGTATGCTGTTTAACTTACAATTATTCTAAGTGCATCTAATATGTTACTGAACATGCATCAACTTTAGGCAATGTCTATATTTTGATTAAGTTCTATATTTTGCTTAAATGATCACACTGTATATTTCAGACTGGGTTAAGGCAGTCCATGACTGAGGACTTAATAAAGTCGATATTTATTTTGGAAAATAAAGTTGTCAGTCTATTTTTTGCCTTTGCTTTTTAACACAATCTGTTGCTTGAATTCAATATTGCTGTAATATCCTTTTGTTAGTGTCACACATTGTCTAAAAAGAATATTTATAAACAAGGCTAGTGGGAGTCTCAAATTCTAGAAGATTGTGTTGACATCCCCACCACTTCTCTTTTGAAGTTGACAGATTGGTCATGATTCTGCTTACACTATATAGGTTGTGATACCGCGGCATCTTGACACATTGCTTTAGTGCTTCGCTGCAAGATGTTTGTAGAAGGTGAAATATCTACAGTGAGTGATAAAACTGTAAAATCTTGTGAGAAAGCCTTTAATTCGCTTAATGGACATGGCAGAGCTATACATCCTCAAGTATTGCAACGTTGGAAAAAACATTTGAAATTGTCAATATGGCAGCATTGCTCCGCACTACGATGTAATTTCAATCATGGTACTTTAACAAAGCTGTATGCCAACCTACAACATCTGAAAAGACTACAATTATATTTCAAAACATTAGACAAATGTGGTGGTGGAAAACGTTCCAATAAAAGTACCCGAGTCAAATGGATTGATATTCAAACGGCGTTCCAAAATCGAATTCGCACAGGTTCCATAGTAAACTTGAGTCACGTATATATGTGGCAGTTCTTTGATGACGCATTTATTCTCTTTAAATATCGTATAACTAGAATATTAAAGTCTTTTCACATCGTTAAGATAAATGCCGTATTTAATGGGGAATTTACTAAAATATCTGAAGGTGGTACTGTAAGCGAAATTAAATATTTCAACACAAAAAATTCTACAATTGACCAGGGGTTTAATTTAAAGCAGTGGTTTAAAGATAGTATTGTGGATGAGATTATAAAAAAGGTTGAAGATTATCATCAGCACGGCTCCGGGTGGAGATTGCGTAAAATTTTAAGCCTAAACGTCAACGTGAATAAATTTGAAGTGGGAAATGGTGGTGGATCCTATTTGCCTCTACCGATTGAAATTTCGATAAAAAAAGCCTGTGTTAATGTAAAAAATAATGATGAAGCTTGCTTTTTTTGGAGCGTTGTTTCTGCGCTCCATCCGGTAAACTATAAAAATCATGCCGATCGAGCTAATTCATACCCACACTATACTCGGATATTAAAATTAGATGGAATAAATTTATTAATGACACTACCTCAAATATCAAAATTCGAGAAACTCAATGACATTTCTGTCAATGTGTACATTTTGGAGTTGGTAAATGAGTCTCCACGCCAATTTATCACTTCACCAGCTCGATTAACTAAAAATAAAATGGATAGACATGTCAATCTACTTCTAATTCAAAACCAATATTTTTTGAAAACTAGCGACTTTGAAGTTCCACCTGCGGATGATTCGAACGTCAATATAAAATATCATTATTGTTGGATTAAAGATTTATCTAGACTGATTTCGAAACAGTCAAGCAAACATAATGGACGAAAATATATATGTGAAAGATGTTTAAATTACTTTAGATCTCAAGCTAAATTAGAGGAGCATACAGTTTATTGCGAGCAAATAAATAATTGTAAAATCGAGTTTCCGAAGGAGAAATATATCGAATTTAAAAATTTTGTTCATAAAGAACGCACCCCCTTCGTTTTGTATGCAGATTTTGAAGCAATGCTAAAACCCTACGGAGATTCTGATACCATGCTAAAAACTGATAAATATCAAAGACATGAAGCATTCAGTGCTGGTTATTATTTTAAGTGCTCCTTTGACAACTCGCTCTCTTTCTACAAAGGCTATCGTGGAGATGATTGTATGATATGGTTTGCTAACCAAATTGAAGAAATTGCTAATTTTGTATCATCCAAATTGAATCATGTTGAACCTATGGATGAAGCTATAAGCCTTAAAGATGCCACTGCTTATTGTCATATTTGTGAGAAAAAATTCAATGCCAATGATACCATTGTCCGCGATCACTGCCACCTGACTTCTGTATTTCGCGGTTATGCGCACCAAACATGCAATTTAAACTATAAGAACTCGTTCGTAGTTCCCGTAATTTTTCACAACCTTAGTGGATATGACAGTCACTTTATAATACGAGAACTTGCCAAACGGAATCATGTTACACTACTTCCTGTAAATAATGAAAAATATATTAGCTTTACAATATTCGACAATGAAACAAATATTAAATTTCGGTTCATTGATTCTTTCAAGTTCTTGGCCTTCTCTCTAGACAAACTCGCATCATCTATAAATACTTTCGAAAATACTAGAAATGAATTTCCTTCTGAAAATTTTGAGTTGTTAACTAGGAAAGGTGTTTTTTGTTATGATTACATCGATTCGCTGGAAAAATTAGAGGAAACCTCATTACCACCTATCCAAAATTTCTATAACAAATTAAATGATTATAATATTGACGAAAAGGATTACAAGCATGCTGAATTAGTTTGGAACAGTTTTGGAATTAAGACTTTGGGCGGGTATTGTGATCTATATATGAAAAGTGACGTGCTTTTGTTGAGTGATATATTCGAGCATTTTAGAACCACTTGTCTTCGAAATTATGGCTTAGATCCGGCCTGGTACTATACTTTACCTGGATACAGCTGGGATTGCATGCTTAAATATACGAAATGTAAATTAGAAACCTTCCAAGACAGCGATATCTTAATGTTTTTCGAGAGAGCAGTTCGAGGTGGTGTAAGCCAAGTAAGCCACCGCTTTTCTCAGGCTAACAACAAATATATGGAAAATTATGATGTTAATATGCCATCAAAATATATTCTTTATGCTGATGTTAACAACCTTTATGGTTGGGCGATGTGTGAACCTCTTCCTTACGGAGGATTTGAGTGGGTGTCTGATATCGATGTCACAAAGATTGCTGACGATGCTGATGACGGATATATTTTAGAAGTTGATTTGTCCTATCCTGATAATCTTCATAACCTTCATAAAGACCTTCCGTTCGCACCTGAACACTGCAAACCTCCAGGTTCCAAAATAAAAAAGCTCATGACCACTCTCTATGATAAGAACAATTATGTGATTCATTATAGAGCGCTTAAGCAAGCTTTGCAACATGGTTTAATATTAAAAAAAATTCATAAAGTTTTGAAATTTAAACAGTCTGCCTGGTTAGCTCCCTATATACAACTCAATACTCATTTAAGAACTGTGACAACATTAGATTTTGAAAAAAATATAATGAAACTAATGAATAATGCAATATACGGCAAAACAATGCAAAATGTTAGAAAGCACAGAATCGTGAAATTATTAAGAACGTGGGACGGTAGATATGGCGCCAAAAATTTGATTTCTAGCCCTCGTTTTAGACATAGGGTAATTTTTGATGAGAACTTAATAAGTGTTGAATTAAATAAGACAAATATTATGTTTGATAAACCTCTATACGTTGGGATGTCTATTCTGGACATATCCAAAACCTGTGTCTACGAATTCCATTATGATTTTATGTTGAAAACATTTTCGCCAACTAACTGCTTATTATTATATACTGATACTGATAGTCTAGTTTATGAAATCCGTTGTGACGACATGTTCGAGAATGTAATTAAGAATCACATTCATCGGTTTGATACTAGTGACTATCCTGCAGATAATCAATATGGAATTCCGCTTGTAAATAAGAAGGTGCCAGGACTGATGAAGGACGAGTTAAATGGCCGTATTTTAACACATTTTGTAGGACTTAGATCTAAAATGTATACTTATAAGGTTCAAGGAAAAAATTTGTGTGTTAAAAAATCCAAAGGTGTTAGAGGTAGTGTTGTGGCGAAGCAGATAACGTATCAAGATTATTTCGATTGTTTATTTAATAAGACAGAGAAAATTGTAAATCAACGTTCTATACGATCATTTGCTCATAACGTCTTTAGTATAAGACAATCTAAAATTGGTTTAAATCCATTTGACGATAAGCGATATTTAGTTGATAGTGTCTCAACTCTTCCTTGGGGTCATAAAGATGTACATATGTGAAGTAGATGAATAAAAAATATATTTTGCAAATAGTGTTTCATTCCCTTCCACCCTGTACAACCATACCGAATCAGACATGGTGCCCTACCACATGATACATCGACAGTTGGTGCATGTGAAATCGATTGTGATATTAACGTCAACATTCAGACGGTAATAATAGGTATCTGAATAAACAATAAAAGTCATATTTTTAATCATTGCTTTATTCCAACCTTCTTCTATACAAGTCTGCTAACAAAAATTGATTATAATAACAGTAGAGTTCAAAAATGCAATATGTTTCCATGCTACATACTGCATTGCACATTAAAAATACAATTTCCATTACATTTATGACATAGTTACTACGTACTAATAGTTCATTGACCTTATCTAAAAAACTAAGGTAAAAATCATACAATTTAAAATTAATCAAAAAACTTATCCTTAAAGTCACATATGGTTCGATATTTAATAGCTCGAAAACCTCTGCTATGGAAAACCATTGGCAAACACCATTTTTTGCAAGCAACACTCGTTGATTTCCATCTGCAGTTAACATCGTTCTTAACAATATATCGTTGAATCTGATAAACATCGGGGTACCCAGGTTGTTGGTAAAGTTGTTTAAATGATTTACTAATTCTTTCCATTCCAAATAGTCCAGCGAAATCACATTTCGTCGCACTGTTGATCGGATATTAACTTGCGGTTTGAAATATCTCATAATGCTCAAACCATTATTAATAGTATATGTAGGCAATGTGAAGCATGATGATAAAATCAGAGAATCTTCTCTTACTTTGTTTACTTCTTCATGATTGCTACCATCAGATTCGTAGCCGCTGTCAACCATGGTACCACTTAAAGCTCTACACGACGTTTGACTCAGAGATCCACGAATCATGCTCTTTATCAAAGCCCAACCATCGTACTAGCACCTTCCCCCTCTTTCTACGAAGCACCTTTTCAACCAGATATACATCAGGATATTCAGTCTTTTGTAATTCTTCACGATAAAATCCACCTTTTATTGGTCGACCGTTTAAATCCTCTAGCAAATATGTAGGTGGATTGGTAATTTGCACTTTCATTATTTTGAACAATTCTGTACTCCAGCTAGGCAAGTAACCTTTGGCAAATACATGTTTCTCTTTACTTATTCTTACAATATCTCCAACCTTAAATTTTCTACCTCTAAAAATCTTCACGTGACTATACACTTTTTTAAGCAGATATTGTTCATTGGTTTTATTAACTTGGCTAGGTTTCATTTGAATCACTCTATGTTGTCTGTTATTATACTCGGCAACTAGAGTAGGCAAATAATCATCCCATTTAAATTTACCATTTAGACTAAAATACTTAAATAATCGTTCCTTTAGAGTTCGTATCACTCTCTCGGCCATGGCGGCTTTCGTGACGCTAAAAGTGCTGTAATGATTAATTTTGAATTTTCGCATCAAATTTTGAAATCGAGAGTTATAAAACTCTTTGCCCTGATCAGTTTGAAGGTTGCGAGGCTTTCGAGTTCTCGATAGGATATCAGTGAAGGCGTTGGTAACATCTTCAGCAGACTTGGATTTGAGCGGTCTGCACCAAACAAATTTAGAGAAGCAATCGATTACAACCAGTATGAATTTGAAACCATTATTGTGACTAGCATACTGATCTAACTGAGCGAGATCAGCTTGCCACAAATCGTCTAAACCTTTAATGATAGTTCGACGACGTGGATAATTTTTTCGAGTTGGTTTATGTAATTCCCTAACTACTTGAATTTTTTCTTTACTATGCATGACTAGCACCCTCAAGGATCTCTACTACTCTGAGAGACAGTAAGGATTGCATACGCTTACCACTTATTTTTAAATAATAATCTTCTATAGTTTTAATCAACTCTCTCAATTCATCGATCTTAGCTTGAACATTGGCTATCATTGTGTTGCGAATATGAAGATCGCATTCCTCAGTATGCTGTTTAAGATTTGTGTAAAAATATTGTAATGCATGAATAACCCCATCATCGACATATTGTTTTGTGCTGGCATCGCTGTCATCGATCGGGGGATTAACGTTGCTCAGTCTGCGGTTGTTACAATCATAGTTTCCTTCTAGATTCAAATTTAATGTGTAAACAGGTGGGCAAGACCTGTTCTTGGGTCTTGAAGCACGTCCGAACTTGTTTAAGGACATCTTTTAACTGGCTTGAATGGTTCATTATGGTGCTAAATCGATTAATTTGGGAGTTGACCGGACTGTTCATCATCCATTTTTAAACAACACTCTTTGACAATTTTAACAAATTTTCTTATTTCATCTATCTCTTTCTCGAAAACGTCTTTCACGATAGTCTCAATATTAACATTATGTTGTTCGAGAATGATGTTAAACGTTTTGAATGTTGCATTGATTTGTTTGTCCGCATATTGCTTTGTGCCAACATCATTGCTGTTAATAGGATAATTAACGTTGCACAGTCTGCGGGTTTTGAAATCATAATTCCCGTCATTCAAAGAGGGACTAGTCCTTGAAACACGTCCGAACTTGTTTAAAGGCATCTTACAAATAACATGCTGTAAGTTAGAGAATAATTTTCGCTTCTTTCAACTCATTGATTATTGCGGTTATTTCGTTTTCATGGGAAGTATTTCCGGCATCTTTTGATGCAATTAATAACCTTAATCTCTCTACAAGTTCATTAGGATCATCCCAGAAAACATATTCCACAGGCTTTGTGTTATACTTGAGGTGCATGCCGGAACCCTTCACAGGTGTGGAGGTAGCCACCGGACCTTTCATTAGAGGTTTAATAATATTAATGTACTTATTTTTATAGCTAGATTTTAATCGTCCGTTTGAAGTAAGGTGAACACCAGTGAGATTTAAAATATCTCTGTAACTTTTCAAATCATCGTTAGTATTTTTTGGATTATTATAGAAAATTAGCTGGTAGAGACCATCTGTTCCCGTGAATCGATTATTGTTGATGATTATGTCACCAGACACTTTTTCAAAATCAATATCCTTATTTCCTAGCATCCATACAGATTTGGTTTCGTCATACTTAGGACCATATGCCCTATCGATTTTAAGCGAATTATCCATAAAGTCTGTTACATACGGTATAGCTACTTTAGGATACACAGTATCAAAATGCCTGTACACTTTGTCAATTCCTTTCTCAACATCATTTAACGTTTCATTCATTTCTCCCAAAAGTGCAACTGGACTTTTCAACGACTCGCGCCACTTTTCCATAAATGATTCAACTTTCGGTTCAACTTTGTGTTTTTTTACTTCCGGTTTTAATTCTTGCTTAACTTGTAGATTTGCTAGAGAGCTTGTCACAGGTTTGAAAATTTTTTTCAAAGTTTCATCCTCATCAAATTTACCTATTTTTAATGCTGTATATTTTTTTCTAATCGAGCGAGCTAGTTCGCTGATTTTCTTTGCGCGCTGCGCTTCTTGAATCTGTTCTTGCATCGACATCTCGATTAATAATAAGAGCATTGTGGTTATTATAACGTTATATACCTATCAAATCCTATTCTATATCGACCCTCATTCATTTTGAAATCTTTGACAATAACCAGCGTTCCAAAATTATCATTCCAACAGAGCGAGCAGAGATTCTTGAAGTCTCCGTATGAGATGTCTGGTGACACATGCTCGTCAAAAATATGTTTAAGATTCACATCATCTTGTTTAAACAAAACGATTATATTACAGTTGTCTCTTATTAATTGCTTAGGTATTTTTGAATATGTCTGGCAGAGATATGCAGCATCTATATTTTTATGACGACCCATGGAGTAATATTCTCTAATTTTTTCCTGTGTCCCACAAGCCACATCATCGAAAATAAAAATTGAATTTTCTCTAGCCTCTGATGGTGCAATGACGTCATCGTTTGAGCTAAATGGAAAATATCCAACACATTTTGCTTCTTTAAGCACGTCTTGTAGTAACTGATATTTAGGTTGATATAGCGATTTACTGTAAAGGTAGATGTTCTTAAATTTTAAGCCATTCTCGTTGAATATTAAACTAAGTAGACTGTTTGTTTTACCACAACCGCTAGGACCGCAAAATATTGCTCTAATCGAGTTTGGCAAAAGCAAGCCATGTTTAGATTTCTCACTTCGAGCAAAATCTAAATTTTCTATTGGTAAAGATAGTTGATGTGGTTCGATGTGCATCTTGTAAACATCTAAAAATATAGCATGTGCTTGTCTCATATATATATATATATATCGGGATGTAAATAATAAACAGTTTTCAATTAAGAATATTTATTTTCTACAACTATTACAATAAATTTAAGGAATGTAAACTCGAATCTTCTGTTGCACAATACTCCTACACAGCGGGCACTTCTCCATGGAGTTTGCACAACCCATACAGCATGCCAAATGTCCACATGGAACTGACAAGACTTCTATGTTTTTGCAGTAGCATACTATACATAAAAAGTCTGGATTGACAATGTCAACTTTTTCAGGTGGGATGTCCACAGGCTTGATTTCACCTTTAATGAACGGGCAATTGGGACTCCAGCTAGCATGATCTTGCCATGGATCATCATTCTTTTCCCATTTATATCCTTCAATATTGCAAAATGGACATTGGACAACATCTTCATAATTCGTATAAAAAAATCCAGCTCGAGCAAGCTTTTCTGCTAATAGGGGGCTTGACCAGTTTTCAAACGTTCTTATAAGACTCTCGTAATTACGTTCCATTGCTCACTCAGTAATATTCTTACTATTTCAATAAATAATTTTGCTACTAACAAGGAAGAACATATAGTAATGTAGTAAATGAGTGGTACAAATGCGAGATCTTTTATATGATGATCTTGAGTGGGGAGCTCTCTGAGCATGTCCATTGTGGGTATGGTGAAATGTGGAATCTCCCTCCACACAGTTTCAACAGTCGTATGGTTTTGGAATACTGCATGAAGTTTAAATTGAGTAGCATTTTTGGATAGTCTTGCTACTGAAATTTTTTCAACTACCGCCTTAAATGGGAAACATTTATCCCGCTCGCAAATAGATATCTTAGTATCTTCTGGGTTGTAAATATAGAACACATTATTTATTAGTGGGAATAATATAACGTGACCCAGTCTCAGCAACATCTTAATTATAACTGAAATGTGACAATGTTCTTTTATATAGATATGTGGTTCTACATTAAATCTCGTACAGTTTCACTCAAGGGCAAATATTCCATGGCACAGTCATGAACAATTATGCAGTAGGCTCGAGTTTTATCAGGAAAACCATTGCTGTTTTCTATGTCCAGCTTAACGTCAACTGTATTTATTTTTATAGATTCATTCCGGCGAGAACAATCTATAACAAACAGGGTTGCATTATTTTTGTAATCTGCATAGCTAAGTAGCGGTCGACTCTCCATCGCATTCATGTAACTTGGATAAAATTCAACATAATTGTGATAGGCGTCCAGAAAGTCATTACCAGCAAAATTCAGCCTCTGACGTTCGAATGGAAAATATTCACCGTTTACAATTAATCTTACATCAGTCGTATTTATGTGGTCAAATGCCGTGGGGTCAGTTTTAGAATCTTCATTCCGATTAGTCTGAAATCCAACGATGACGTATCGAGGGGTTGACACTGCTGACGATGATTTTACAGCCCATATTTCCCTTTGGGCGTTTACAGTAAGATTTGGTAATTCGTGTAGCTCCCACTTGCGGAACGCAATTATAATTGGACGATCAATTTTTATAGATTTAAGGAGATCCAATCTAATCATATCATTCGGCTGAATATGTTTAACCTTTAGTTCAATGTTGGAAATTGTTATTTCAGCATCGGCATCTGCACCTTGTAGCAGCAAAGCATTGTTATCATTTCTAGCTCGCGTCAATCTCAACGTCTGTTTACCGCAAATTGCCAGCTGATAGTCGTTGAATATCCCAAACAAATGTTTTAGCGGAATCCTTACATTGAATGTTCCATCATTGTTAACAGCAAAAGATTTATTAACCCCAACCCAGCTTGCTGTTGACATACATTTTTCATCATTAGCAGTATAGCAAAGATATGATCTAATCGTGCTCACAATTCCCGGGTTTCTCACCACCTCAATCTCTTTACCATTTAGTTCGTAAGAAACAGAATCGAAGAGAAATGCGGCACCATTGTTGGCTAATGTACAATCGCCGGTAGCAGATTTCTTAGTCACTTTTCCTTTGACAAAAATCGATGCGTCAAACATTAACAACCATGCGTCACCCTGATTAATGGTTATTTCCACAATATCATTATTCCTAAATGACTTTACAAATGGGTAATAGGTACGCTTCTCTAAGCGTTGAATAGATTCGTCATATGTGGGTGTGCGATGCACATTAAACACTTGAGGTGTTAAGGACATAACCAAGCGCTTTCAAAAATTGTTGATTTTCCAACGAGAGACGATCTGCACTCTTCGATGATTTACTCACTAGTGAATTTTTAAAGCATTGTGATTGACTTTTATACGGGTGATATCTGCCACCAAAAACCAAAACCATCTCTATAGCGAAATTTTCATACACGCTTCAACTCCAACCGCACAATTATTTCCTCGCCTCTAAAATTTACAGGTTGAAAGTTCTGATCGAGAATAGTTAGCGTTAAATTATTAATCTCACGCTTTGCAACTGGCATGTACACCAAATTTTTCGGAGACTCGTCTATGGCGTAACCAGGATCACAGCTAACTGCAAACTCGTAAATCGTATGAGTTGGTTGATTTTTATAGTATGCTCCAGATGTTACGTTACAATCTATATGTATAGTTCTGACCTTCACGATGTTTACAGATATGTCGGAAGTATGCAATTGTCCAGACTCTAATCGTGTAGGAGAAAACCCTAACACATGACCAATAGAGTCTGTTGGTAGAAAATCTACTGTATATTTATCACTGTAAATTTCACACTGTAAGGTACTATTATTAGCCTTTATTGAAATTGGATTTTTCTGATCAGATTCCTCTTTTCTTAAAGCTCGAACTATGTAATCTTCTAAGGCTTCAATTTCATACGACCCTGTGGGAATAACTAAACATTTTCGATATCCATCAGCGTTTATATAATAAAATTTATTGACACCAACATCTATATTGGGTATGCTGTTATATGTGTGAAATCCTAGCAGTGCCAAACCATACTCAAAATCTGGTTCTAAATGTATAGGAATATTAAAGTCAATAGAAAGTGTGGAAGTAAAACCTTGTAGGGTGAACAGCAGCGACATGATTGATGAATTCCAACCTCAAGTACCACTTTTATAGCCCCCCAAAAATATTAGTAAAACACACACAAACAAATAATATTTTTATTTTCACAATTTTACATTTCTAAACCTTCATATAATGTTGCTCTCATTCTTCAGAAAAAATAATATTAGTCGTTTCGCCGACAGGGCCCAAGCTGGTTAAAAAGCGCCTTTTTTTGTCACCATTCAAACTGGCAATTCGTTCTTGAGTTAGTTCATCCGTAAACCGCTGGGGTAGAATGGTCTTGAAGTCTGCAAACTCCACAACCACCTTCTCTCCAAACTTAGTACTTATTCTCTTAAAACTCTGAATCTCAAATTTTTCATTTACTTCCAAATCTCGAACGTTCACCAGATTTTTTAACAACAAATTCTTGTTTAAATTATTTAAGAAGGACATGTTTGCTGCACTGATGCTCTTAGTTGAACCACACGCACCTATATAGCTATTCTTGGAGTGGGGGAGCTCTCCCACCACCAAAACCCTATGAGAGTTCTAAGCCAGACAAGTCTGACAGGTTTGGCTTAGAACTCTCTTTGTATTACTACTGAAGTTCCTTCGTTAATTTCATTACATTCTAAATATTGATTACCAAATACAAAATGAATTTTCTGTTTCTTGCTTATATTTGTTACTAATTTTCAAATGTATCTAATTGAAAAAATAAAGCTGAAAACGTTATTAGGCCCGGGTCCAAAATGGCTTGACTTTCCAAGTAGAATATGTGCGGGAATTGGATTTGTATAAGCGGTTTTAAGAAGAAAATAAAAAAGGAATTACTAATTAAAAATTTCAAATTAGGTTTATATTTGTCCTTATATCTTTCAAATGTATAGTGCACCTGAGATAATTAAACTTTTGTATCAATAGGGTCCCATTAAGCCACACCTACAAGTTATTCAACCCATTTCACGTTTACTGATTGCTCAATTTTTAGGGACAAGTTCCAATCTTATTTTTCTACCGATTTCTATTCAAACTCAAAGGAAAAGTCCCTTTCCTCAGTAACACTTGTATTGAAACACCAAAATATGTAGATCAAGAGGTTGGCGTTTGAATTCTCAGATCACAGAGTCTAGTATTTCATAAAATTATTTTCGGAAATAAACGTGAATTTTACTGTTCATAATTTTAATATCGCTTTTATTAGCATCTAAATTCTCAAACTATTATTCTGCACATAGTTTTATCTTGAAACCCATGTGATTAAAAGTGTAGAATTTCAACAAAAATAAATCGTAAAATGATATTATGAATACAATTTGATGCCATTTTTACTATTCAAATCTTAGTATAAAAGAATATCCTAACCCCGAGTATCCCCCACTAAAATCGTCACTAAAAAATTTCTAGCCCTAAAATCTGAAAATGCGGGTATATCCAATCCTCAGGTCAGAACTCGTTTGGTACCCGATCGATAATCTGAACGTTGATTTCTCAGTATTCCATTGCTTTCAGCTACAATCACAAAAAATCCATAAGTTAAAATTTCTCGCATAAACTGATCTAAGCATATTCGGAAAACTCCTTTATTTTCACCAATCAAATCTTAGTAACACTTGTGTATGTCTTGTCTCACATATTCCTAATAGGTTACCGAGAATGAAAATCTGAAAAAAGTCGCGTGGAAATTTTTGCCACAAATGGTCCCCAGTATAATGGACTTCTACCTACAAGCAAGAACCTTGACTACCCGATGGCAATCAATAGGTTACCGAGAATGAAAATCTGAAAAAAGTTCCCTGGAAATTTGGTTAGAAATGTTCCCCCGACCCCCAGTATAATGTCTATTCCTATACTATTGAAAATATCTCTGGTGCTTTTTTCCAACTGTCCAATTCAAAACCGGGAAATTGTGATCGAATGCTATCCCAGTCCTGTCGAACCTAGCCACATGTGCAATTGGCACCTCGGCACAATAATTCGGATTCTTAAATTCTGAGGTCCTAGGAAAATTCCAAAATCACGTCAACCTCAATCAGTTCTGAATAGGTACCTATTCCATTAGTTTTCGATCTTGAAGCCCAGGTGATTAAAAGCGGAGCATGCGGTTTTTCCCGAAAATTCGAGAAATTTTGAAAATGCGCCCTGAGTGGAAAAAAGCGATTTGCCTGAAGTACGATAAAAACTGGAGAAATAGAAAATTCAAAACCCTGGTTGTGGAAAATTGTGGTCGAATGCTATCCCAGTTCTGTCGACCCTAGCCACATGTGCAATTGTCACTTCGGCACAATAATTCGGTTTTCTCAAGTTTGGGAAAATTACAGAAAGTTCTCAGTACTTGCTGGGGAGTTTTAATGAAAAATTACCTCTGAAAAAAAGTAGCGGAAAATTTTTGGAAAAATTCGCAGACGGTTAGTCCCGTTTTTACCCATTTATAGGAGTTTTTACCCATTTATAGGCGTGGCCTATCTACTAAGCCATGTACGTTAAGTTAATTGCTTGTCACGCGAAATTTCCATAAAAGTAGGTACCAATTAATTTTATTGGACGGTGATTGGTTGGCAAGCAAGTACTTGCCAAAGTATATATTTTCTATACAATTCGCCCAACAAGCTTTTTGATTTCAAAAGCGCATGTCGCAATTTAGCATTGAATTACCTTAACGAAAACCTAAACATGGCTTAAATAAAAACTTGTTTTTAAAAAGTTTCTTATTTTTTATTTTATTTTGTTCCTTTTAGTAGATATTTGGTTAACATGTCACGAGGGTGGTAAAGAAATTTAGTCCATCATCTTGGGTATCCCCCATATTGGATTTAGTATGACGTCGCTGACCTTGTCGTTTTCTATTCTCAAACCCTTGCATTTGATAATCATGTCGAGGAGGTGGTGAAGAAATATGTAATCCGCCATCTTGGAGCGAAGGACATTTTGAATAAATTACAATACTGAGTATACTAGATTGCATTGTCACCAGAACCAAATGTGCGTGTGCAAAATTTCAGCTCAATCGGTTAGGTGGAAGTGGTTTAAAATTCAGTTGCAAGATTTGACCACATATACACACTAACAGAGCAAGTTAAATAAAAGCTTGTATAAGATAATCTTGATCTAGGTCTAGACGGTAAAACATTTTAGTTGAATCCCAATTTTTATTTATATTTATTATTTTTTCATTTTTAACAGAGATCTCTTAAACGTAATTTAAATATAGCTTAAATTAATTTCATTCTTTCAGATAAATTAGAAAAATATATAACTCCCTAGTTTTCATGATTTCCAAGTAGAAAAATATATTTACTACCAATTTATTTATTAATTGGGAGATTGGGAGTTATTATCGAATTGTACGTTCATTTATTCAATAAAAAAAATCTGTGGAATTTATTAAGACATTAAATGATTTTAGTATACAGTAAAAGTTGTTTGTAATGCTAAAATAGCTTAAATACTATCTATCAATCAACTAATCCAGATGTTATAAAAGGCCCATCTCTCTCACATTTTGAGGCAAAACACGATGAGCGATATCACGAAGTTATCTGAATATTAGTTTTGTTCGTATTTAGTTTAGACAATTTCGATATTAGGAACAACTTAGGTATTAGGAACTAAAAAATAACTGAATTTATCGATATTCTATATTAGTCGGGGAGCTGAGTGACAGAAAAATGCAACAGTTTTAGGAACGCTGGTTTTTTTATACAGTGTAGTATTTAGGGTGTATTAGAATAGCCTTGCCGTCAGTCAGCCAGTTTCGTTAGCGTTTGGTGCAGGGGCGGCTTCAAAGTTGTAAAAAAACCAACTATGTCGCAACTGTTTTAGAAAATCTAAAACTTGGTTTATTTCAATCTCAAAAAATAAACATATAATTTTTTTGAAAATTTGGCAGCTGACCAATGTCAATGAGTACTATTCATTTAAAGTATTTTAAAAATGGCGGCACTCCCGGTTATACCGGAAGCCGATGACAACTTCGTTATTTTAAATGGAACACCCTATATTTTAATGCATTTTTGGATTCTACGGAAAATTCTAGGTACATTTCATGTATCATGTCCTATACCTAAATTAAACCGTTTTTGAGATATTTGCCATTTTAGAGAAAAAATGACAGATGCAGACCCGTACTTAATTGACAGTTTCTTCATAACGGCTAAATATTTCCTAACGCGCTCTTGGCATCTTGCAGTCAAAGGCTTGGTGCAGAAAAATACCATAAAGAAAGTTTCCGATCTTGTACAGGGTGCTCACAAAAAATTATTCAAATATTAATTCAAAAAATGCCAAAAACTCAAAATTTTTAAATAGAAACCCCCATTTTTTGTTGTAGCCGTATTCAGCACAAAAAATTAGGGCAAGTTTGTGTTTAGTTCCCTATACCTAAATGTTAGCATTTTCGATTTATTTACAAAAAACTTCCACTTCTTCATCAAGGGGGTTTGATTAATCTAGTTGGCCATGGCTGATTATACGATTGTCAGAGAATGAAGAAATACCATTTAGTTTAAAATTATTGTAAACAGTGCCGGCACGGTTAAATTACACAAACGAAGACTATTCAAATTTATTTATTATTTATGGAGAATGCAACAGAGTTATATCGAGAACTTCTAATACCTTCACTTGCTGACAATAAATAAATTTAAATATTAAATAGTCTTCGTTTGTGTAATTTAACCGTGCCGGCATTGTTTACAATAATTTTAAACTAAATGACATTTTTTCATTCTCTGACAATCGTATATCGTAATCAGCCATGGCCAACTAGATTCATCAAACTTAAGAAAACACCCCCTTGATGAAGAAGTGGAAAATTAGTTTTTTTTTGTATAGAACATGATACATGAAATGTACCTAGAATTTTCCTTAGAATCCAAAAATGCATTAAAATGTAGGGTGTTCCATTTAAAACAACGAAGTTGTCATCGACTTCCGGTATAACCGGAAGTGCCGCCATTTTTAAAATACTCGAAATGAATAGTACTCATTGACATTGGTCAGCTGCCAAATTTTCAAAAAAATTCTATGTTTACTTTTTGAGATATCGATCGATGCAATTCGTGGTGAGACACCCTGTATATTTTTTATGAGTTTGAAGCGCTGCTGACGCGGCCTGTTGCAATATTTTTAAGGCTGACTACATCCACATCGTTGTTTAGTTGTTTTGCTACTAAATAAACCAAGTTTTAGATTTTCTAAAACAGTTGCGACATAGTTGGTTTTTTTTACAACTTTGAAGCCACCCCTGCGCCAAACGCTAACGAAACTGGCTGACTGGCGGCAAGGCTATTCTTATACACCCTGAATACTACACTGTATCAAAAAACTAGCCTTCCTAAAACTATTGCATTTTTTTGTCACTCACCTCGCGGACTATATCTTCTCAGTATTAGAAACAACTTCTATTAATAACCTTTGTAGTTCTTAAAATAAGACACCTTTATGCCTAAGGTAACATTGGTTTTCCCAATTTTTTAAACACTATATAAATTTGTCACATTCTAATACTATTTTTCAGGCTCAGAACAAGTAAAATTTTTTATCAAGAGTGACTTTTGCGATAAAATGAAAACTAAAAAAGTTTTTCCTTTTGGAACCTCTTCCCGTGGACCTAATGAACTACATACACCCGACCCGATACAACATAAAAGACACTCATATTATGTTATTCTAGGCGATACATTCATTGAAAACACTGTTGCCAAATGTAGGGTCTGAGAGAGCTGTAGAACGTATCCGGGTCTGACTTTGTTACACGCATTTATACGGCATTCTCCGCTGCGCCCTCTGCAGAACGCAGCAATGAACTAAATCCGTATATAATGACATATACAACCGCCTTTACAGACCCGGCTGAAAATTCACCCCCTGCACCCCCACTACCCCCTTCACCTAAATATGGGTGAAAACGTTCTCAGACCCGCAGCCGGGTCTGGGAACGTCGAAAATGGCTTGACATTGTAGGTAGAATATGGCGAAATGGGTCTGTATAAGCGGTCAAACAAATCTATATATATATATATATATATAAGGATGTAAGATTAGCGAGTGTAAATGTAACAATTACAATATATTATTATTATTATTACATATATATATATATATATATATATATATATATATATATATGTACAATGTGTTTCACTTTAAAACGGACAATTCCGTATTTTTCGAAATATTGGTCGATCTTCAAAATTGTTTTTTTTTTAACATATTGTATTCCAAACACCCTGTATGAGGTAGACATACTAAATCATTTGTAATATTACCTTGGGCAAGACCTTTTCGATTTGTGAAAAAACATTCACAAAATAAGGCCCGTGTTTTATACAGGGCACTCCTAAAAGTGTTTTTTTTTTCGAAATTTGGCCCTATTTTGTGAACACCCTGTAAGTGCTAGAATATTGAAACTGGGGAAATAGGGATCTGAGCTAAGCTGAATTCGATGGAACTAATCATTTTTTCAAACAAAAAATGCCTAACACGATTTCGTAATTTTTAGGGTCTTCGTTTGATTGCAGCAGGCCATGGAATGATCGTATATAAAAAAACTGTACTCCAAAAGATAGAGCTCTTTGAGTACAATATGTTAAAAAAATAATTTTGAAAATCGACCAAAATTTTGAAAAATACGGAATTGTCCGTTTTAAAGTGAAACACACTGTATATATACAGGGTGAGTTTTTTTCGATGCCCACTATGGGGATCTCGGAAACTAGCAGAGCTAGAATAAAGATTAAATGGGGAAAGAATTGCAGTTATGAATGCTCAATCTAATGCCCCTTTTGGATTTTTAAAAAAGTTCAAGGCTCACTAGATATTGTGAAAAGAGTGATATTTTGCTCTTTCATCAGATCTCTGTAGCTCCGTTATTTCTCATTATACAGAAAAACTGTAGAGACAAAAATTGTAGATAATTTTGGGCTTAATAAGATAATCGAATCCAATTTTTTATGTTGTTTGTGATTTTTGAGATATGACATAAACTTTTGTTTCTAAATGTAAATCATAGTTGGCTTTGGCCTTATCAAATCGGCCATGGAATATTTTCATAATTACGTTCTATTTTATAATTAGACATACTTCAAACTTTCTAATATTTTGTTTTTAGCTGGTAACAAAATGTAACAAAATAAAACAAAAATTAAAAAACTCAAATTCAAATTATTATTATTTTAAAAGGTCACCTTTTAAAATAAAAAAGGTGTTCAAATAATCCACCATTATTATTTGCGCAAATATTGCACCTTTTTAAAACTGAATTTGTCGCCTTTCTTAGAGAGCGCCTGTCAATACTGGCAATTGCTTCTAAAACAACTGCTCTTAATAATTCAGCAATTGTTTCATACTTTATTTTGTACTGTTCCCCACAAAAATAAATCCAAAACAGACAAATCTGGGGATCGAGGCTGTCAGGAAATAGGTCTATTTTTCCCTATCCAGCTGTTTGGATAGAGCTGATCTAGGTAATTTCTTACGGGCAAATAATTAGGTGGTGGAGCTCCATCATGACAATTTTTGTTTTATTCTGTTACCAGCTAAAAATAAAATATTTGAAAGTTTGAAGTATGTGTTATCATAAAATATAACATAATTATGAAAACATTCCATAGCTGACTATGTGAAAATTTTAAAAAATCAGAAAATTAGCCATAGCTGTTTTATTTTTTATAATAACTATGCCGAGTATTATATCTTTGGAAAGCTCAAAAAATGGCCGATTTAATAAGGTCACAGCCAACTATGATTTACATTTAAAAAACACAAGTTTATGTCATATCTCAAAAATCACAAACAACAAAAAAAATGGTTAAGATTATCTTATTAAGGATTATCTTATTAAGTCCAAAATTGTCTACAATTTTTTTAATGATTATCAATACGCTATTTGCGGGAAGCAAACCAAAAGACTAATAAGATCCCGCAATAATAACAACTCCTTGATGTTGAAACAAACGCCAGACACGACGGTAGAATTAACGGCAGAATTGGATAAACCTATAATAATTTCATTTCGAAAATGGGAAGTGCACGAGCTTCCGGCTCTCACCAAGGACTCACAAAGAGAAATCTGGTCTGTCAAAACTTCGGCGGCCGTTGAAAGTCCCCGTTATGTTATCGTAGGGTTTCAAACTGATCGTAAGGAGAACGCTAAAAATGATTCGTCAAAATTCGATCACGTGGACATATCTGATGTAAGATTAATATTGAACGGTGACTATTATCCGTTCGAGCGACTCAGACTAAATTTAAAAAAACGACTACGTGGACGCCTACCATAACTATGTGGAATTTTATCCCAGTTTTACGAACGTTCGAGACAAACAACCTCTACTAAGCTATAATGATTTTGGAGAAGATGCTCCCCGCTTTATAATCGATTGTTCCCAAAGAAATGAATCAATGAAAACCAATACGGTCGACGTAAAACTAGACATAGAGAGCACTAAGGGTTTTCCTGAAAAAACTCGAGTCTATTGCGTCATCGTTCATGATTGCGTCATGGACTACTTGCCGTTAAGTGAAGTTGTTAGGAACGTGATCTAGATATTGGCAACTAGTTGGTGATGAGGCGATGAAGGTAGCGGTAGTAGATGTCCAGGGCTTCACGTTGGAGGGTTGTTTTTACCCCAAAGAATTGTCAATTAAAATCAACAAACAAACGTTGCATGTGCTATTGAAACCACCCAGGGATTTTCTCACACTCGGTGATTCAGATAAAAAAACAGGTGCGATATTTGGAGCAAAATTTATTGGGTTTTTGGTACTCGAGCATACGAAATTCTACGAGAAATAATAGAAAAGTTTTTGTTCAACGTCGACTGCGTCTATGTCAAGGGAAAAGTGAAGGAAGCATTCCTACGATCCGTCGTCGACCAAATAGTCAAAATAATAAATGTGGATAATCTCGTGAATGGTGATTGGTTGGAAATACCGAAATACGAGAGGGCAGTACCATTGTGTATGTACCACAGTGAAAAAACTAAATGGTTGTGTAGTTTTAACAATTGCGAAAAATTGTACGAGTGGCTCTACACGTTTCTACCGAAGGGCCATGTCGCTTAACGACCGCATCGAGAATCATCTAGTTGAAATCAAAGAGGTGAAGAGATTACTGGAAATGCGTGAGTTACGTAATCAAATGACGGCAATGTTTGGAAAACTCGATCTTGAAGAAAAATGGAAGAGGAACGTTTTTGCCAATAAAAATAGATTTAAGAATTGGAATGTAGTGTCTAAAAATTGTTTTAAAATAAATATATGTAACGCCAATGCCTGATGATTTCATACCCCCACTCCTTTTCATAAAAAGAAAATCTCCTGGCAATTTTTTTCATTTAATATCAAAATGTTGTTGAGAGCATACTACGTCATACTGTGCGCCGTAATTAATAATATTTTATATGTTCATAAACTGAGTGACGTGGCCGAAATCGGTCTATATGTAGATGAATTTGATAAGTGCCTGTCTTTATATCCGTCAGATCTGGAATCGGTGTTGATGATTACATTGCCCAAAAATATCACCGAATATAAATTGCGAATGATATTCAAAAATCGCACTCATGGAGATACGGCGTGGAAATCTTTGAGTAGTGACGTTGAGAGCAAAAACAGCACAGATACCGTATTAATAGACGCATCGTCAGTGTTGGGATTCATTTACTACATAACGGTATGTCTGTCATTGCTCGTTTTGAAATCGACTGTTAGAACGATTCAAAGGGCCGCGATAGTGATTCGTCAAAGGCGGTACTATGGACTATCGAAAACTACACAATAGAATCCAATCTTTCGAAACGTCGCCGGACACTTCCGTGATTTCACCCAAAAACTAGCAGAGGCCGGATTCTTCTATACAAATTTCGAAGACGTTGTTCAGTGCCCGTACTGTTTCATCGAAGGTTATCAGTGGCAAGTCGAAGATGACCCTCTACAAGATCACGCAAGATGGAGTCCCAACTGTCCTTTTCTATTAAACGGGGGAGATGAAGCTATTACCACCGTAGAAATTCGTCCCAATGCCGTGGTAGAGGACGAGAATTTTACCTGTGAGAAAATTACGAATAAATGTGACGTTTCATGTAAAATTTGTTATGAAAATAATATAGAAATTTTGCTTGTGCTCTGTGGACATCTAGTGTTTTGCTTCGATAGATACATGTCCGCTGTGTAGAAAAATTATAATCAATAAAATACGAGCTTATCTTCCTTAAAAATAAATGATTACGTCTATTTTTTATTTCATACTTCCTGACAGGCAACCCGAAAACCTCGTCTTAGGGTCGGGCGCAGCGCCCCGAAAACGTTATAGGCAACCGTAAAGGGAGCGATATATACAGTGTGTCCCACTTAAGGACTGACCACCCCTGTAAAATTTTTATTTATGGCTCGATTTCCATAAACTTTTTTTTGTTGGATAGAGCTTCAAAAATGCCTTCAAGTGCCTCGTGAGTTAAAGTCATGGCCCACTGAGACGGTGTTTTAGTGCTGAAATTTCAAAAAGTACTATTAGGGATTTTTTTAGAGGAAAATCAATGCCGGATTCTTATTTAGCGTTGTTCGAAACCCAAACGTACCAATTTGCATTACCATAGCTCTACAGGGTGTTTGTTGGATAGAGCTTCAGTAATGGCATTAAATGCATAATTCAGATGCCTCGTGCGTTACATTCATGGCCCACTGAGACAAAGTTTTAGTGCTGAAATTTCGAGAAGTACCTACTATTAGGGCCTTTTTTAGAGAAAAATTAATGCTAGTTTTTTATTCAACTTTGTTGGAAACCCAAACGTACCAATTTGCATTAGAAAATGGAGGACTAATTGAAATGACTGAAATTTGAGTTTATGTTATGTTGTGTTGTTTATTCATGTATTTGATGATAATAAATTAAATAAAAAATTTGTTCGCTAATAAATTTTTGAAAGAATATGTGTTCCTCATGAATATTTTAGTGACCAACTTACCAGAAATTAAGAAAATTAATTACAAATTAGTACGTTTTTGTTTGGAACTTCTCACTGCATATAAGAATCCGGCCTTACTTTTCCTTTTAATTTTTTTGGAACACACTGTGGAGCTATGGTAATGCAAATTGGTAAGTTTGGGGTTTCCAACAACGCTGAACAAGAAACCGGCACTAATTTTCCTCTAAAAAATCCGTAATAGTAGGGGAGAGTGGGGGAATGGCGGCCACCTAAGCAATTTTGAGGGCCATTGGCACATTTTCCACTGTAAAGTAATGGTGGGGTGTCAAATTAAAGCTCAAGTGAGTGTAGAATCAAAATACATTTTTATTCTAGACAAAAACTACAAACCAAAAACTATATACCGTTATATAAAAAATGTAGTGTTGGCCGGTATTACCCACACTCATGGGGTAATACCGACCTCAGGCCGTCATTATCTCAAAACAAAAAAACGACAAGAATATTATAACTATTTATTATTCACAAAAGTCACATGATGTTTGTTGTCTTTCTAAATGATTTTTTCAAAAGTTACTCTCTTGCAAAGACGACCTTGGTATGTTAAAACTTCTCGACATTTCTTTTAAACCCCCTCTAAAGTCCGCGAAACTTTTTATGTTTTTCTGTGTATTTTCGAGGCATCTAGGGACGAAAAAAAAATATTTTTATGATAATGTCTAGGCCGCCATTACCCCCAACATTGTGTCCGGTATTCCCCCAATATACCTTATTTTGGTTAGTCTGTCAGAAATTTGAAACATTTGAGATTATGTAAAATTGTTAATTCTGATGTTAATCTACAGGCTCTACTGAATCCAGTAATATAGTCTCGGTAGTTCTAGTACTTACTAATGAGCTAATTATTACCTTCAAAGCAACAAACTTCTTACAAGAAAACCTGAGTTTTCAAAAATACGCCCTTAATATCGCAACACGTTGACTCTAAGCTGTCCAACTCAAACTGAAGCTTCATTTCAATAACACGAGATGGCGTTGGGTGCAGCGGCGGCCAACAATATACGCGCTGGCGAGAAAATTGACGGCCGGAATTACCCCAGGGGCCGCCATTCCCCCACTCTCCCCAACTTCTCGAAATTTCAGCACTAAAACACTGTCTGAGTGGGCCATGAATTTAACGCACGAGTCACCTGAATTATGCATTTAATGCCATTTTTAAAGCTCTACCCAACAAAAAAAAGTTTATGAAAATCGAGCCATAAATAAAAATTTTACGGTGGTGGTCAGCCCTTAAGTGTGGCAATAAAAATTTTGAAACTCCCTGTAGATCTACGGCAATGCAAATTGGTACGTTTGGGTTTCGAACAATGCTGAATAAGAGTGTGGCATTAATTTTCCTCTAAAAAAAATCCCTAATAGTTCTTCTCGAAATTTCAGCACTAAAACACCGTCTCAGTGGGCCATGAATTTAACGCACGAGGCACCTGAATTATGTGTTTAATGTCATTTTTGAAGCTTTATCCGACAAAAAAAAGTTTATCAAAATCGAGCTATAAATAAAAATTTTACAGGGGTGGTCAGTCCTTAAGTGGGACACACTCTATAAGAGTGAAATACCCGAGTTTTCCTTAGTACTTAAGATACGTTTGCAGAAACAACAAACGACACTTCCCATTGAAAATTTGGATATTTTAAAGGAGGAAGGTCATTCAAAATCAAAACATGGTAAACTGCTACCAAATTCGATAAGAGCGATTTTTTGCGGGCCTAGCGGCTGCGGAAAAACGAACGCGCTACTAAGTTTAATATTTAACCCGAACGGACTCAAATTCTAAAACGTCTATGTGTATAGTAAATCTCTGTACCAACCGAAGTATCAATAAAAAAAAACGTTCTAGAAAATATCAAATGTGTGGGCTATTTTCCTTTTAAAGATAATGACGAAGTTATAGAACCTTTCATTTTTGACGATGTGGCCAGCGATAAACAAAATAAAATAAGGGAATTCTATTCTATGGGCAGACATAAGGGTATAGACGTGGCCTATCCTTGTCAGACTTATTCGAAATTACCTAAACAGTTGATCCGCGACAACTGTAATGTCATTGCACTATTTAGACAGGATGATCTTAATCTCAGGCATGTGTACGACGAACACGTTTCGCCCGATCTAACCTATGAAGAATTTAAGAGGTTATGTTTGCAGTGCTGGAACGACAACTATGGCACTTTGGTGATTATTAAGGATTTTAATTTGAACAATGGGCGCTATAGAAAGGGCTTCAATCAATATATAAAACTTTGATCTTATCGCGCAATTAATAATTTCTCAATATGCCTTTGACAACGCAAGAAGAAATCCTAAAGGCACAACGTTCCAAGAAAATCAAGGAACTCGCGCGCTCCATCAGAAAAAAGTATACGGCATTAAAATTGGGGAAATTCGAACAGGATGAGTCTCTCGAGAAAATGTTTAAACCGGTAACACGTAAACTTGAAAAGATTGAAGCCAATACATCGTTGAACGATAACTTAACATTTGAACCTAAAGAGGAAGTACCAGAAATTATAGAAAAAGTAGAGCAAGACGAAGGAATTGAAGATAGAATAAACAGAAAACTCGCCGCGTTGAAAGCCAGCATTGAAAAATCTCGTTCGTCTTTCCTTCAAGACGAAACCTACTGGGAAGATCCTATTCGTCCCGATGACGAGACGACGCTGCGTGGTGACGATGTTGACACATCACAATATCCAACACAAGTTTTTCAAGATTATATGGAATCATACCCGGAAATTGCTCAACCCTATATCGGAGAATATCACGATAAATACGATAAATGCCTCCCAGTCAATATGGTTTCTAGGAAACAAACTTATCGATTTTGATAAAACGACAGGAGATACAAAAGGGCTTTATAATTTAATTTTTCACGATGACCCACAAAGCAACGAGGAAGACAGGGAAAAATACAAGGCCATCTTAATTCTTACTGGAATTCATCTCGATTCGCTTGGCAGAATGAAGGGTACCACTCGTCACAAGTACATGGAAATGATTAAACCTTTCTTTAGAACAAATAGCTCCATACCCGTACCCGAAAGGAAAGCTAGTACACGTTCAAAATCAACGTCATCGATTGGAGGTGGCGGTATGAATTTGACTTTTAATAAGAAACCGATAGAGTACGTGTACTGGGACGATATAAACGAATTAGTGGACAGGTTGCGACTGCTAGTGGCATCCAAAAACGCCGGAAATAATTCTCACGAAAACGAGATTGTGGCTATCTTAAACGAATTACTAGAAAGCAACCTTATTTATTAAGTTCCGACAACATTTTCGTTTATTTTCAAAATGAGCCTTAACAAGTTCGGTCAGTACTCACAATCCAAAACAGGTCAAAGTTCCCACCTCTCCACGCCTTTGGGTGGTGTTATTTTGGAATTAACTCCCGATGGATCAATAGATGCGAAAAATTTGAAAATTGCCAACCTAAGTGAACCTACCGAAAGCGGAGACGCTGCCACCAAACAATATATCGATCGTTGCGTAAAAAACGCTCAAATTAATGCAAACAAAACATTAAAGTCGGTTATTATAGACGCGAACAAGTTCATAAAAGAATCTCGTATTGAACACGTCGCTATACAAAAAGAATTAAAGACAAAAATGGATTCCGAGCTAAATGACAGAGTGAAGGACATAAGAGACGTTAAGAAACAAATTCAACAAATGGAAACGTCCTTCATAAAACGATTGAAAACGTAGAAAATGGTCTTAAAACTAAAGTAAATTCCGTCGAAATAGCGGCGGAAAAAGCCATTTTGGAAATCAATAAAAAGCTGGAAGGGGCTCGGAAAATAATAGAAACGCCCGAACAACAGGGTGAAACGTCTGCTCCTGCCGCAAAGAAACATAAAAATTAAAATATGCCCGATCATTCAAAAGAAAAAAATCAAGTTGTCGAAGAGTTGCATAAACCAGCCCGAAAAAATTATCCTCGTCGTAGGACGGTAATTAAAGGGTTAGACGATCTCTGGCAGGCAGATCTCGGTCAACTGGATCAATATGCGAAGCAAAATAGAAATTTTTAATTTATTCTGGTCGTGATCGATTGTTTTTCAAAATTCGTGTGGTGTAAACCACTTAAATCAAAGACGGGCAAAGAGGTCACAAAGGCTTTTGGTAAAATTTAAAAAAATCTAGTAGACACCCGCAAAATCTTCAAACAGGCCACGGAAAGGAATTTTATAATACGCACTTTAATAAATTGATGACAGTGACAGTGAACGACGCTTGCAGAAAACCGTTTACAGTCACATGAAGATTTTAGGCAGGCAAAAATTCAAAATCGGCGACATGGTCAGAATCAGCAAAGCCAAGCATATTTTCAATAAAGGTTACACGCCAAACTGGACCACGGAATTTTTTAAAATAGTCAAAGTACAAATAACCAATCCCGCCACGTATTTGCTCGAGGATACGGCCGGAAACCCTATAGACGGAGGTTTTTAAGGTGAAGAGTTACAGAAAACTGCAAATTCGGACGTTTACCTCGTGGAAAAAATTTTGAGAAAAAAATGAGGAAAAGTTTTGGTACTCTGGCTTGGCCTTGACAAATCTCACGATTCGTGGATAGATGGCGTTAATGTTTTGTGAAATGGTGGGGATAAAAGATGTTGCGCAAAAACCCTCAGATCGCGTTAGTTTTCAAAAGATGAGCGTCGATAGCGGTTACGGTTCCTCGCGGCCATGTTGCGATTGCAATCACGAAGTCGGGCGCATTACGAGCCTCTACGAAGAAAATATAAAGAAGAGACAACAACTTGTGTTAAACACGTGTTTTGTGTTAATTCCGAACAACGTTTTCACCATACATTGCGGCCTGAAGCCGGACTCTTATTTCAAGCCCACGGTGAACATCACCAACCACTTGGATACGAGAGATTTCGCCACCATATCGTTGGATCAAGAGGAATGGAACGAGTTGATTTCGTTATTGAATAAATTTACGCGAGAATTCTTCAACACGAGACATTTCCCTGAAATTTACCACAAACGAAAATCTGGAACTTAGCACGATGGTCGGATTGGACGGGCTCAAGATTTCTGGAATCCGATATTTTTGAATTAGTCAATGTAATCGATAAGTTTATTTCTACGAAATTTGACGTATTGTTAAAACTGAAAATTAACGAATTTTACGATAACTTTTTAGATAGAGTTAATGAGTTACTGATTAGGTGTAATTATGTATTGAATCCCATAGAAATAATGTTAGAAATTTGTAATGCCTCTTTCACCTTGGAAACATTTTGCGTATTCGAACTGCTTCATTTCGATAGAAATAAGTTGTTATCCGACCTGTACATGAGAAGATATTTTTGAATAAAGATTAAGAAAAACTCAAATCTTTCTATCCCTTTAAGGCCCCCGCTTCCTGGTGCCTGACAGGTGCCCTCTTAGGGAAATTGGAGAAGCCGTCCTAGTCAATTTGGGTGAATTTAGTTGCTGGCTGCCGAAGAGATTCCTGATCGGGCGGCCGTGGAGGACTTCAAACAGCGATGGGCCGGTAACAAGGGCGTATTCAAGGGGGGGCTACAGGGGGTAATTACCCCCCCCCCAAGCCCATCAAATGTCCAATTTCTCAACTCTATATTTAGGTAAATTTAGTCAAGAGTCTGACGAAGCAATAAAAATTAAATTGCAAGCAGAGTTAGATTTATGGCAAAAAACATGTAGAGTCGACAATAATATTTGTGATATCCTTACAAGTTATAAACACTGTGATGAAGACATATTTCCTACTTTATTGTTGTATTTCCTACTATAAAATAAAATCTACACCTATTAATTGCTCTGCCAATTAGTGTTGCGGCAGCAGAACGAAGCTTTTCTTCATTGAAAAGACTGAAAACCTGGTTACGCTCCCCTATGGGCGAAGAGCGATTAGTAGGATTGGCACTGCTATTTACCCACAGAGAAATCAATGTAGATGTTTCTCGGGTTATTGAGCGATACGCCAAAAAACAAAAAGAAAAATTGATTTCCTATTATAATAGATAACTATATTCCTATTCCTATAATCTATTGTGATATGGATGTGATTTTTAAGAGTTTTTGTTTTCTTCCTGGTAATTATAGAGTATTCAAATAAAATTCCTGGGTATTCTACCAAAATGTATTTAAAACAACGAGCCAAAAACTATCCTTTTTTAAATATTTTACAACGTACGTTTCGGCTTTTAAGCCATCTTCAGGTACATGTTAAAATTGTTAGTATTTTTGAAGCATAACGACTATATGAACGTTATGTTCTAAATAGGGTTTTTTATATAATCATCTTCGTCAATTTCACAATGATCACATATTTTTTTAAAAAGTCAAAACAAATTTAAACATAATTGTTGTGGAAGATATAATTTTTAGTATTTTTTAAACAGACATGTAGCCGCCTTTGAAACATCTCTTTGTATAAAAAATACTAAAAATTATATCCTCCACAACAATTATGTTTAAATTTGTTTTGACTTTTTAAAAATATATGTGATCGTTGTGAAATTGACGAAGATGATTATATAAAAAACCGTATTTAGAACATAACGTTCATATAGTCGTTATGCTTCAAAAATACTAACAATTTTAACATGTACCTGAAGATGGCTTAAAATCCGAAACGTACGTTGTAAAATATTAAAAAAAGGATAGCTTTTGGCTCGTTGTTTTAAATACATTTTGCTAGAATACCCAGGAATTTTATTTGAATTTTTAAGAGTTTTATATATATTTAAATATATTTTTACACCTATAATGTTTTGTATTTTTTTATGTAGGTAATAAAATACCACCATATTCAGTTGAAATTGCTTTTACGTACGCACCAAACGCTAAAAAAATATTTTATATTACCCCTCCCAAGGCGAAATCCTAGATACGCCCTTGGCCTGTAAAATGGTGTTAGTCGTGAAGGAGGTGAAGACGGTGATGGGACGGTGCGCTAATCGACATCAGAACCCGAACCGATAAACAGTAAGTTTTTTGTTTTTTTACTGGTGATAAAAAATCGAAAGAACCGTTTTTACAGATAAACACAAGTCTAAAAATGGATCACAGCACAATTCAGTCCGTTCAAAACTCGTAATATTATTTGGCGCAAATAGAGGGTGATTTATCGGACCTAATCGGAAAAAATGGAAAATACATCGATCGCTGCAGAAGCCTCCTTCTCGGATCAGCAAAACTCTTCGAAAAAAGAAGATTGGAATTCATCTTGGCGACGTTGGGATCCTTCCAACTTAAGCTTTTTCAAAAACTGGAATTGCTTCAAAATGCAAAGGTGGGCGGCGCTATTCCTGCACCATTGCCGGAAACGTCTTCAAGCAAGAAAGAAAGTGGATTGAGGTTATTTTATTTTTTAATGAAAAAGAATTTCTCTACATCTTCTTGCATTTACAGGTTAATTCAGCATTACAAAGACGTCTGGTGACAGGTGCCATAGTCAACAGCGGGGACTACCTTCTGCCCGATGAATTTCTGTCAGCTTGTTTCCCGATTTTTAAAAGTAAGATTAATCATTTTCTGTCACGTTTAAAATGTATCAAGTGTAACGTTATTTTATACGCTGTTTTTGTTAAGAAAACCGGTAGGGATTCCGAAGAGGTTGAAATAAGCGAAATTAAACATTTTTCAACACCGAACAAGGAAATTATCGAGGAACCGCACATACAAGATGTTTTTACCTTTTTCACTGATCTTATTTTGAACAGTTTGTCCGAATTCGAAGAGGGTGATTCGGGCTGGACTTTAAAAGAAATTATTAATTTAACTGTTAATATTAATAAGTACGGTCCGATAAATGGGGGATCTTTTATCGATTTACCTGTGGAATTAAAAAGAAAACTGTGTGTCTTAAATATAAAATCTGTAGATAGGCGTTGTTTTGTTTGGTGCATTATGACAGGCGTACCAAAATTACATCCGCCGATCCATCTGACTACCCGCAAAATTATCACGAATTTTTAAATTTGAGAAACATTGAATTACCTATGAAAATAACAGACTTGCCCAAATTTGAAAAACAAAATCCTACCATTTCGGTGAATGTTTTTGGGTACGATAGCATAAAGAAAAAAATTAACGGTCCGATCTATCATACAAAAAAACCTAAGGAAATTCACGTAAATTTGCTTTATTGGACCAAGTTTAGATCGAGTTCGGGACATTTTTGCTACATTTTAGATTTAGGTAGTTTGACGGGAAACCAAATTAACAAACATAGAGAGAAAAAATTCATATGTGATCGCTGTTTGTGTAATTTCAATTCCAATGAACAACTAACGACACATTTAGAGGATTGTCAAAGAGTAGATCCAGTCAAAATTATTTTACCTAATAAAAATGAAAACTTTTTAAAATTTAAGGATATCAAAAAAACCGAAAAGGTTCCTTTTTCCATTTATGCAGACATAGAATGTTTAACGGTCAATATAGAAAATTGCGAGAATAATCCCTCGAAATCGTACACCAATCCCTACCAAAAACACAAACCTTTTAGTATAGCTTATCAGGTAGTCTGCTCGTTCGATGAAACATTATCACACTTTGAGATATACAGGGGAGAAGCTCCAGTAAAATGGTCCGTTAACAAAATTCGTCTTGAAATGAAAACAATTGAGGACATATTAAAAACTAACCTACCGATGTCAAAAACTTCTCTTGAACGGCAAATAAATCATGATAGCGTCATCACATCAGGTGTATAATTTGCGATGAATTATTTTCGAAAGTAACCCGAAAGTTTTCGATCACGATCATCTGACAGGTGAATATCGAAAAACACTTTGTAACAACTGTAATTTGCAATGTAAAAACGCGAATTATGTACCTATATTTTTCCATAATTTAAGCGGCTATGACGCACATTTTATTATTAAAGAGTTGATTTTGACGATCAGCCAATTTCCCTATTGCCGATTTCGTTTGAAAAATTCATTTCTTTCAGTAAAATGTCGGTAACTCTTTATATGCGATTTTTGGACAGTTTGAGATTTTTACCCGCTTCCTTGGAAAGGTTGGCCGAATCGCTCAATGCTGATCAGTTCGTTTTAACGCGTAAGACTTTTACAGATCCGGAACAATTTAATTTAGCTATTAAAAAGGGCGTGTTTCTCTACGACTATCTCGATTCCGTTTCAAAATTGACTGAAAACGAACTGCCCGCCATGCACCATTTTAAGAGTAAATTGACGGGAGAAACAATTTCCGATGAAAAATACCTGCATGCTCAAAATGTTTGAAAAACCTTCAAAATACAAAATTTGGGGCAATATAGTGATCTATATCTCCGAATTGATGTAGTCTTATTGGCTGAGATTTTTGAGAACTATCGCGATTTTTGCATTAATAATTACGGTCTAGACGCTGCACATTTCTTCACCGCAGCTCATTTTTCCTGGGAAGCCATGTTGAAAACGACGAGAGTGGAAATGGAATTGTTGACCGATTACAATATGATTTTGTTTATCGAAAAGGGCATTAGAGGAGGGTTCGTTATTTGTTCTAATCGATACGCGAAAACGAATAATAAATACATGAAAAATTACGATGAATCATCCCCAGACCATTTTTTATGGCGACATAAATAACCTTTATGGTCCCGTCTCAAATTTTGAATGGGAACATGATTTAGAAAAAATGAAATGCTCATAAAATCATCTAGACACGGATATATCACGGAAACAGGTATTAACATTAACGGTTGGGACGAGGAAATTGGGAATATTTTAGAAGTAACGCTCGATTATCCCCAAGAACTTTTTGAAAAACGCAGACTTTCCGTTGCTTCCCCACCACTATGAAACGACGCCGGGAAAACCTAAGAAATTGACCAGTGCATTTTTTAAAAGAGAAAAGTACGTTGTACATTACAAACTTCTTATTCAAGCTTTAAATTTGGGTATTAAATTGATACAGATTCGTAGGGTTTTAAAATTTAAACAAAGTGCCTGGTTCAAATATATATATATTTAAACACGGGTTTGCGCGCTCTGGCAAAATCAGAATTTGAACAGGATTTATACAAAAGAAAAAATAACATTATTTACGGTAAAATACTCCAGAATATTAGAAATAACAGGGACATTAGACTAGTTACTAGCTGGGACGGCAGATACGGTGCGAAAAAACATATTGCCCAACCCAATTTTGATTCTTTACAAATTTTCTCGGAAAACCTGATAGCCGTAGAAATGAAAAAACCGAATTGTTGTTTAATAAACCGATTTATGTAGGCATATCCGTGCTAGACATTTCCAAAAGCCTCGTGTCCGATTTTCACTACAATTATTTCGCAAAATTACCTGGAAGGGAAATAAAGCTGCTGTATTCCGATACCGATTCCCTTATGTATCATATTTTTTGTTACGATTTTTACGAAATCATTCGAAATGACTGCATCAAATTTTTCGATACCAGCGATTATCCGGACGGGAACGTGTTTAAAATTGCAAAATTTAACAAGAAGAAAATCGGGTATATTAAAGACGAGGTAAAAGGTAAAGTTATTTCTGAATTTGTCGGCCTGGCCGCAAAAATGTTCGCGTTCAAATTTCAAAATGAAGACGATGATTCGGAAATTTCGGTAAAGAAAGCTAAGGGTGTAGGAAAATTCGCTGTTAATAACTTAACATTTCAAAATTATAAAGACATTCTTTTCGGCACTTCTTCGGACCTGTATTCCAAATTTAATACGATAAGATCCGAAAAACATAATATTTATTCGTTTAGGGTTAATAAGAAGTCGTTAAGCGATTTTGATGATAAACGAAAAATCCTCGAAGACAAAATCAGTACAGTTCCATTAGGATACAATATTCTGCTATAACGGATTTCTTCCCACATGTTTTCTGCGCAATTAGATAAGAACGTCGTCAACAGGATATGTTAGCGGAAACTGATAAACTTGCATACATGTCGGGTATTCTTTACCAATTTTAATTCGTTTTATTTTAAGCACAAAAAAATGTTGTCTTTACAAAATCTCGCTAAAAAAGAAATTGTACGAAATCTCAAAATGTCGTGTCACATTCTAAAGACGAATCTGCCGCAGCTTCTACAATATGAAATTATTAGTGATTTTACGAAGTACAAGTTTCAAATTTACAAAGAAACCATTCATGATTGGGAGGATGCAGATCGGGACTCGATAAATTTTGATGAACAGCTGACGCCCAGAGAAGTGAATTTCTTAATAAATCAACCCGCGTGGGATGATCTCTGGTTCGATGAAAGAATGATTTTTTTACCGGAAGAACATGACATGCCTTTTTGTGCTTCCACGGAATATTTTGCGTTTCCACAGTTAAAAAAATTGAAAGTGTGTTTCTACTGCAAAGGTGTAGTTCAATTTTTATTTGAGAAGTGTCAGAATTTTCGTCGCGCACCCAAGAAAAAACGCAAGCATTTCTCATCGCACGTTACTCACGTCATGGACAGATGGATTAAAAATCCACAAGAGTGGTGCGGAAATTGTTCTAGAACCCCCCTCTTCGAATTGTATGACCCACATTTATGTTTTAAAAATATGCATAATGAAAACGACGATTCGGCTATTGAATTTTAAAAAATCTGGTGTTGGAAAATGTAAAAATATTGTAAAATTATAAGATTTTTTTATATAATTTTCGGCGTACGTTGTGATCCTTTTGCGTTCGTTGTATTTTCGTCTTCGTTAAGCTAAAAAATATTTTACAAAAGGACTCTGTCCTCATAAAATTAGCTAAAATGTTATTCTTTTTATATTTGAAATTATTGTAATTTTTTGCGTGTTTATCAATAAAAAAATATTTATATTTAGAGGTATCTTTTATTTTTTTCCTTATCCTTTAATCATATTTGTCAAAAAAAACATTTTTTTAAAACCATTTAATCCATTCACGAACTAATTTCAAGACTACTTTTCCTTTAAGATCGTCTAAAGACATTTTTGACATCTTCTAAGACCCAAGACGTTCCCTCAAAATGATCTCAATACATCCTAGACAAAGAGATGTCATATATTTCTCTTTTTGTTCCATCCTGTGTATTTTTTCTATATTTGTCCACTCTTACTCTCGTCATAAACCTAACTTTTGGACACCCTGTATTTTTTTCTCTTAATATTTGTCCACACTGTATATTTATCTTTCATCCTTTTTTTCTCTTAATATTTGACCACTCTATTTCTCACCTTCTTGTTCCATCCTGTATATTTTTCTCATATTTAACCTAACTTTTGTTCATTCTATTTCTCTTTGGTCACCCTGTATATTTTATTTTTCCAAGATCTCAAGACATCTCGGCATATTTTGACATCTCAAGACTCCTCCGCCTTTCAGGCCCCCGAATCATCCGGATCCTTTCACGCTACCTGACGGGCGTCCCTCGAGGTGCTAGCGCGCGCGCGCTCCGACGGATGACGTCGGCGAGACAGAACCTTGCTATTTCTAGGAGGCGATTAGAAAATGGCCGGGTGGACGAGTGGTCACGGCGACGGGATCGGGACATGAACGGTAACGGTTCGATTCGCGGCAAGGACTTTTTTTATTTCATTCCAGGAAAAGGCAACGTCGCACCAACACGACAGAATCGAGGATCCGGCAACGCCGCCACTGAACTGACAGAGACAACATCACGATTTAACTCGACCGGAAGTCGTTATCTTATATGGGAAAATACATGAGTGCGAATGAGATGGAAGATGGAGCGACCCCGTTGCCTCACTACTCATATTCAACCACGTCAGTTCACGCAACTTATGGGATACCCTTTGTCTACGCCTAATTCCACAAATCAGTCTAATGAAAGAGTTCTGCAGCTTCTGAATCCTCCTGGCGTTAGCCGAATCCAGAAAGGGACCATAAACGTTATCAGAAAAGTTGCAATGTGATAAAACTAGTGAATCACATAACTCCCTTTTAGTTTTTTGAGAGGCAGTGCCTATGGGAATAAATCATTTTTAACATTTAGAATCCTCTTTTTAGACATTGACTTATGTGTTCTCTAAATCTTAGTCGTGTGTCAACTTTAAGCCCCAATTTTTTTATATATTCTTTAAAGACGATTACGTCAGTGCCCATTTCCAGTTTTAATGTATCTAGCAGGAAAGTTCTGTTTATCTCACTACAAAATAGTAAAGCTACCGATTTGACGGGATTCATTTTGAGCAGATGATTATTGGATGTTTCAAGCAAGCTATTTAAGTCTTGATTGATTTGGGCGTTCGCTTTCTGGGCTTCGTTAGCTTTAAAAGACAAATAAATTTGCGTATCATCAGCATATAAATGGTATTGAGAATATTTTAGAGATTTAGTAAAATTCGAAGTAAAAATACTAAAAAGAAGGGGCCCAGTACGCTATCTTGTGGGACACCAGTGCTAATATTCGTAGGGTTTGATTTGCGTCCATCGAGAACAACATTTTGGGTTCTGTCAGACAGGAATGAGGAGACCAAAGAAGCCGAGTGGTCAGTGAAACCAATATAACTCAAAATCGCAATCAAAACAGCGTGGTTAAGCATTATCGAAGGCGGAATAACATGAGCATGCTTCCATTTTTCCGGAAAGTACGATTCCCTAATACAGCAATTAATTATATGAGTCAAATGAGGTACGATAAATGGACAGCATAATACAATTAAACTTATGTTAAGATTGTCGGCACCGAAAGCTTTAGATTTAATGCCCAGAATAATATTAGAAACATCGTTATCCGTAACAGGTTCAAACTCAAAGGAATCCTCCAAAAATCTATCGTTTTTATAAAAATTTAAAAGGTCCTGTTTAGGAATGGTACTACTGTTAGCGAATTCTGTAAAATACGTGTTCAGATCGTCCAATTTTTTAAAATTATCGGGAATTCTTTTATTTTTTGCCTTTAGAATATTAAGTTTTTTAGCTCGCTCCACTTTTCTTTGGTATTACAATTCTGCAATTTGTAGTTCAAATAGGTCTTTTTTTCAGCCCTGATTGCGGGTGTGGTAAGATTTCTTAATTCTTTATAATAATTCCAATGTCCTAGGATTTTAGTTTGTTTATAACGATATAGGGCTTGATTTCGCAGACGTTTCATGAGTCTTATGTTATCGGTAATCCAAGGGCAATAAGGTTTTTTTTTAAGTTTTTCCTTGGTTTAATCGGAGCATGCATATCAAGAATATGCAAAATAGTATCAGTTAGAAATCTCATCTTTTTGTCAATTTTATTAGTTTGATATACATCTTGCCATGGTTGACGTTCTAAATCTGTCTGAAAATTATTCATATTAATTCGTCTTAATGCTCTATATGAGTAAGAACGGACGAGAGGTTTTCTGTTAACAAGTTTCAAATTGCAATAGACTAAGAGATGGTCGGACATACCAATGTCTTTGGTCCCTGCGCCCTGCGCATATTTAGAGTCAAAGCAGATCAAATCCAAAAGAGTAGAGTTTAAATTAGATTCAAATTACTTTAGAGCAGAAATAATAGTCTATATCACCTATAAATCCAATTTATTTGTTCTTGATAAGGTTACCGGTTTCGCAAACTAACTAGTTTGCATCTTCAGACCAACTGAAAGAGGGTAGGTAAGGGTAAGTACAGTCTCTGGGCAAAAAAATCAAATTAAAATACAAATAACAACAATACAAACAAAGTATAAAATATTTCTAGTAACAAAATATAGTTAGGGCAAGCACATAAATACTTACAAAGATAATAAGCATGTAGCTTAGAGATTTGTCCAATTATAAAAATAGAGGGTGCACATCCAATCTATTCTCCCTTTCATCCAAAGAAATAAATTCAATGCATCAATCATTAGTAAATCAACAACTGTCCAAAAAAGAATGATGTAAACTACAAACTTATATTTAAAAAATTTAGGGAAAAGTATGAAAAAACAATAAAACTCACCGATGGCAAAAGATAAAGTAATAAATGCAAAAATTAATAATCTAACCATCAAAACGACATTCTTGAATCTGTCAAGCTGGAGGGCCAAGAGAACACTAAAGGAAGCGCCCTCTATCAATCACAGTACAAGGCTTGGTACGATTGGGACAGCGTCGCCATCTGTGCGACAACGCATTAAGTTGCAATGTCCCAAACCCAGGTTACTGTATCAACCAAAACAGATCCTAAATAGGGAACTATTATTTTCTAATTGTACGTTAAGAACTTTTACGTTGTCATCTCTACAATATTTAAAAATCTCCAACGACTCCCAACTATCCAATTGTCTTCCCGATCGTTCTATGTGCAAAACTTTATAATTATTATTAATATCTGTGCTATGTCCAGTTTCCAATATGTGCTTAGCAAACAATGATTCAATATTATTGTTACGAATACATCTATAGTGTTCTTTAAAACGTGTCTTAAAATTACGTTTAGTTCTACCTATATAGACTGCTCCACAATCACAGTTAAGACAGTATACCCCTGGCTTAAGTAATGTATCAATTTTATCTTTATTATTAACCAACTGCGAGATATTGTTAGTGGACCTAAAAACAAGGCTAATATTAGTTTCTCTGAAAATTTTGGATAATTAGTATGACAAACTACCAGTAAACATAAGACTGTGATATTTGACAGAACCACTGAAAGTAGGAGGTGACGTGACAACTGCTCTCTCCACAGCCAATCGGCGTGACCTCCTGTGCACTAATTTATCAACCAACCTCACAGAGAAATCATGTTTAGTTGCTATTTCTTTAATCAGTAAGATTTCACTCTTTCTGGCAGCATCACTCAACGGAATGTCAAATGCTCGATTAACAAAACTAGAAAGGGCCGCTATCTTATGACTGAAATGATGGTTAGACAAGTTGTGGATAATAACCCCAGTGTTTGTAGGTTTCCGATAAATATAAAAATTATGCCTACCATTGACATTACTAACTGTCAAATCAAGGAAATCAATCTGTTTGTCGGCATTCTGAACTTCCAGTGAAAATTTAATTTTAGGGTGAATGTTGTTCAACAAAGTGACAAAATCAGCAAGTTCTGTCCTATCCCCTTCCCAAAGACAAATGATATCATCCACATATCGATAGTAATATTTAATTTTAGAACTATAAGTATCGTTGCCAAAAATAAAACTCTTCTCAAAACTATCCATAAAAATGTCGGCCAAAAGTGGAGACAAAGGAGAACCCATAGCCAGGCCGTCCGACTGACAGTAAATACTATTATTAAATGTAAAAAAATTTTGCTTAAGACAAACATTTAGGAGACTCAAAATGTCCTGCACCACCTGGTCGCCCAGTGAACTGTCAAATAATCTGTCTTTCACTATGTCCATAACCTCGCGTACAGGTACATTACTAAACAAATTAGCAACGTCTAGCGATATAAATATAGAGTTAACAGGAATATCCCTATCTTTAATATTATTTACCAATTCAACACTGTTCCTCACTGTGAATGGGAAGCTGCAGTCCATCACTTCCCTAAGCTTGTTATTCAACCATTTAGCTATTTTATATGTAGGAGAGTTATTGAAGGACACCACCGGTCTAATTGGCATTTCTTGGGGGTTATCAGATTTATGGACCTTTATGAGGCCATACATTCTCCGGATTAATGTGTAATTTGCATTAAATTGTCTAATCTGAATCTGTGACAAAACATGAACAGCTTCCTTCAAGCTGACTGTAAGAACAAAAGTGGGGAGTCTTGGATTACAAATCTGAAAATTATTCTCATTGACAAAACTTAAAACTTTATGTAAGTAATCAGCTCGATCTAATATTACTGTACAATTACCTTTATCAGCTTTAGTAACAACAAGATATTTTTATAATTGGACAAATCTCTAAGCTACATGCTTATTATCTTTGTAAGTATTTATGTGTTTGCCCTAACTATATTTTGTTACTAGAAATATTTTATACTTTGTTTGTATTGTTGTTATTTGTATTTTAATTTGATTTTTTTTGCCCAGAGACTGTACTTACCCTTACCTACCCTCTTTCAGTTGGTCTGAAGATGCGAAACCGGTAACCTTATCAAGAACAAATAAATTGGATTTATAGGTGATATAGACTTTCTGCTCTAAAGTAATTTGAATTAACTACCTATAATGGACGCTTTCCCACACAATTTAAATTAGATACTCGCGTGGGTTCCGTAATTAACTGTTCCAGGTTGAAAGTTTCCAAAACATTAATAAATTGCTGAACATATGTCGATTCTAAATTTAAACACTCAAACTCAAACACTCGAGATGGTCACGCACATAGGTTTCTCCGCTTGGTTGCATATGCATATGCGTGACTTAATTGAATAATAATTAGATATCAATGTCTAGACATCAGTCTCATCATCATAACATATGTGTGAGTTAAATTGGGAGAACCCAGACAGATTAGTTAATTAATAGAGACAGAGAGTGTCAAGTTGAAGGCCTTTATTTTTACCTGTTTTTGGAAATAAATAATAATAATTATTAAATAAAAAAACCTTACAATATTTTTATAACCAATACCTTATTGTAGCTACCTATATATATCGTATAAATCACGTTATATTATTATTTACTTGGGTGTTGGGCCAGTTCCCAAAATGAACTTATTGCAAAATGTGTGTTAAACGATATTAATAAAAATCAATTAAAAAATAAAATATATCTAACGTCCAACGAGAGATGGCACTGGAGACATAAATTCAATGAAAAGGAAGACTTTAGAAGGACATTTTTGCATTATTGTTATGATAATTAGTTACAATACATTCAGAATATGTAACGCATTTATTTTAAATACAGGAGTTGTGAAAAAACGAGAAAAAAATAAAAAAATATTTTTTTTTGATTAAATTAATTTCAAGGAATTTTCGAGGCGCAGATGTTATTTCGCACTAAAATAAGTGGTTTTACTATAAAACTTTGTTGGCAGATGAATTTCGAGTCCAGGGTGAGCAATAAAATTAATAATATACAGGCAAAAGAGTCTTCTGGCGGATTCTTATTAGGTACCAGATTCTACTTCGTTATTCAACAAAGTCGTCATATTTCTGTTTGTGATTGTGAGAACACGTATGCTTTAATATAGCCGTTTTATTGCAAAAATGATTTTTTAAAAGATTTGTTCGTCAATATATGCTTTTTAAGGTTTTATAAATCTTGTTTGTATCATGTAAATACCTCTAATATAACAATCAAAAGAATATAGCAATATAGCAACTGCTTAGTGGCTGTATAATAGTTATTTATGTACCAAGGCACTGAAGTTCAACTTTTTATGACTCATGTGGAGTTTAGTTGCTGAGGCCTCTGGCCGAGGCAAATAAACCACATGAGTCATAAAAAGAACTTCAGTGCCGAGGTACATATTATATTTTTCTTGAAATCGGAAAAAAAAAATGTTTTATTAGGCAAGAAAATAATAATAAAGGATCACCCGTCCACGAACCGACACGCGCGGCGTTGCTTGACTTTACCGATCGCTCTACCTAGGACAAGTATAATGATGTACGGCACCTTCTGACAGAAAAACCAAACTGCTGCTTCTTGTGCAGCCTACACAACAAATCTATTGATTTTCAAATTTACTAAAATATGTATACTGAAGGATTGCGCTTCTATAGGAAACAATTTCGCAATGTGGACGAAAAGTTAAATGAGCCTTTATCGGCCGGGTTTTGAATATTTGGCCACTTTTGACGGCCGATTTCTCGGCGTCTCACGTTTGATGTTTACATCTCGCCAAGGCCTACTTATTGAAAAAATCGTACAATAATGGGCTACATTATTGTACGATTTCTGTGCTTTTAATGACGATTTTGGGACATTTTAATGCCGATTTCAAGAAAAATATTTTATAAGGGCTGAAAAGACATAATAAAGAAGCAATTTAATTACTATTTCAGCTTGTTTTATAACCCTTTATAGAACTTAAAAGCTGTATAAATGGGGGCCTTTTTTGGGTATATTGATACTTTATTAGTGCTGAAAGATGGTTTACAACTCTTAATTATATAGCTTGAGGCTATATAAAAAAGCGGTATAGATACTGTTACATACTGATACAGCTTTTAAAAAACAATTTGTGCTACTTGGGATGGGCACTGCCACCTGAAAAAAAAAGGAGACACGCACCCTTTACGGAGGCAGCCAGCAGCGATGGGTGCTGTCTTCAACAGCTGATAAATTGCAAAATATTTTACTAAAAATGTCACACCTACATACTATAAGAATTTAAACATCAACAACATTGAATACAAAATAACCATAGAAATGGGTAACCATATTATTATTTGTACATGTTTTTTGTCGTTCTAAAGAACTCTTCGATTCTACTCTCTTATGTAGTTTTTTAATTTAATTTTAATTTTGGGTTCCTGTTCGCTCGTTGTTGGCTCTTCGAAAGTTTCAGTGTTTTCGCATAAATTTTGAAGGTAATCTAAAATGTCTTTATCGACTTCACCGGGATTATTTACAGTAGATTGATTTTCGTATATATTAAGTTGCATTCGTGATAATGCGTCTGCATTTTTATTTTGACAACCTTTTTTATAAATAATTTGATAATCAAACTCTTCTAAGCGCAATCTCCATCTAACTAATTTTGAATTTGGTTCTTTTAAGTTGAATAACCAAACAAGTGGTCTATGATCCGTGTAAATATAAAATTTTCGCCCAAACAAATATGGCTGAAAGTACTTGCAGGCATACACAATTGCTAATAATTCTTTCTCTATAGTTGAATATTTTATTTCCGATTGATTTAGGGTGCGCAAAGGGAATGCTACGGGTTTGTCGTTAGGTACTTGGCCCTGTGAAAGAACTGCTTCTAAAGCAAAGTTACTTGCATCCGTGCTTAATATAAATGACTTGGAATAATCGGGATAAATTAAAATGGGGTTATTAATTATTAAATTTTTGTTCCAATGCGTTTAAAAATTATTTAGTATGTTGGATTTTAGCGTCTTTTTTAAGACATTGTGTTAGAGGTTTTGTTATCTTTGCAAAATCGTTCACGAAGAGACGGTAGTAACCTAATAAGCCTAGATAAGATTTAATTTCTTTAGAAGTGGTAGGTACCGAGAAATTCTTAACTGCGGAGATTTTACTAGGATCGGGTTTAATTCCATCAGGTGTTACTATGTGTCCGAGATACTGTACTTCCTGTCGGAGAAATTCCGACTTATCGATCTGTATTTTTAATTTAGAATTTCGAAGTCGTACAAAAATGTCTTTTAGTCGTCGAATATGTTCCTGAAGGGATGTGCTAAATATAATGATATCGTCCAAATAAACAAAGCAGGTCTCGTTTTGTAGGCGCGTTCTTAAGGCCGAAGGGCATTCTCAAAAATTCGTAATGCCCTGTGTCTGTGCTGAAAGCTGTTTTTGGGATATCGGTTGGTTGCATTTCAATTTGGTGGAATCCGTTCGCGAGGTCTAATGTAGTGAAATACTGACTGCGTCCTAATTTGTCTAGAATGTCAGTTATGTATAGTGGGTATTTGTCATCTATTGTCCGTTCGTTGAGTTTCCTGTAGTCAATTACCATACGCCATTTTTGTTTTCCAGAGGCGTAAATTTTTTTTGGGACAACCCATATCGGGGATGACCAAGGTAAATTGGAATTTTGAATTATATTTTGTGATAGTAATTTTGAAATTTGATCTTTTACCTCTTGTCGGTGAACTTCTGGATATCTGTAGCTTTTAGTGAAAATTGGGGACTCATTAGTTAATTTAATTTCGTGTTTGCCCTGATTGGTAAAACTCAAGGAATACCTTCACAATGAAAAATATCTCTGAATTCTAAGCAAAGCTTTCTGGTTTGTTCGCGTTCTTCGCTGTTACAATGTTCTAGTCTTAAATTTCTGAGATTAGGTTTTATCTAGATTTATCTAGGGCATTTTATTCAACATTTTCGAAAAAATTCAGTTCACTTGGTTTTACTGATTCTATAGAAAATGGTTCAAAAATATCGATTTTAATGGCGTTTTCCGTTGGGTTTAAAATAGTGGTAAGGGCGAAATTATTTTCAACATTAACTAAACATTCGGGAATTTCAGCTTTTCCTAATTTTGTGTAATTTATGATTCCTGTGCCGTTACGTAAATTAAAAGGTATTTTAATTTTTGTACCATTCTCGGAGGAATTATTTCAGTTATTGTTTCAAATTGTGTCGAATTTTGTGGTTCTAAATCATTTTCGTTTTGCCTATAAATTGGTATGGCGCGCAATGTTAGTTGGTCGAGCGGTACCTTTAAAGGTGGTCCATAAGTCAATTTATTTTTGGTGTGGGCCTAAGAATTAACGGAAACAACAGGGGAATTTTAATACATATATTAAAAAAGTAAATGGTACGCCTATGGCGTATAAAATATACAGGTTACAATTACACAGTAAAATGAATTGAGGATGCACAAACGTGAACAAAATGAATTATTAAAATATTCCTAAGCAAATATTACAGAAAAGAATCGATAATAAAAATTTAGCGCAAATAATTATCTTTAAATTTTAGTAACTGGTTTCAAACCTAAGTGGCGAACAATACTAGCTTTATAACAAAAACTGATAACTAAAACCTGCGAAAATAGTACGTGAATGTAGCTCAAATTATTCCAAGAAATAATACCAAAATTATTGGCACACAATTTAGTTAGCCTGATCACACAAATGCGATAATAAAATATGTAAATTAATAATGATTCGAAATTGATAATAGAGACACAAAATTATTAAAATCACTTAAAATTGGCACAAAAACGTATTCAAATATAGACAAAATTTAGCGTAAAATATTCAGAACTGTACGACACTGCTTTAAAATATGACAAAATATAACAATCCTTTACTACACCTCAAATAAACACCAATAGTATTCAAAATAAAATAAAATCAATTAAATTCAGTAACTCGAAATAGAAAGGCAGCTCAGTCGACAAAACCCAACAAAACAAAATTCAGTCGCTTACTCTGTGGTCAGTTCAACGGGCAGCATACTGTACCGAGGCTCTGGTGCTGGATCTATGGCAGGCAAGGCGGCAGACTCTAGTTGACTTCTCGGGCAGTACTTCGCCCAACCATTGGTGGTCGGAGACTTCTTCTCATTGCTGGTTCGGCATCGGACACTCGCTGGTCTCTCGGGCAGGACTTAGCCCTACAAGTGATGTTCGGCGACTTCTCTTCTACGGCTGGCACGGCATCGAACTTTCGCTGGGTTGCCGGGCAGGGCTTCGCCCGGCAAGAGGTGGTCGGCAACGACTGGCGTCCGTTCTGGGAGTATCTTCTTTTATATCCGCTTGGTTCTTTGTTCTCGCCTCGATTCTAGGAGGTGCAGGTGTTTGCGCAACGCTCGCCGCGGATAGGATATATAAACAAACATGTTTTTCGGGAACATTAATTACCCTGGCCGATCTGCCCAATATAAACAACATGGTTTTTGCGATTTAATTTATTACCCAATATTCGGTGGCTTGTCCATAACCCGATGAATTTGAAACAAGATATTTTAAGGAAGTACTTAACATTGTATCGAATTATTTGATAAAATAAAATGAGAATTTTGGTTGGTATATACGGGGCACCTCATTGGTATCTACGGGGCACCACATTGGTATAATGGAATTTGGGCTAGTAGTTAAGCAAAGCGGGCATCAGGACAGTGACGTCACGGCCTCGGCCGCTACGTGGCAGATGTTTATTTCCGACAGGTGAGGACTTGCATTTTGACCTGGCGTGACCCCCGGGAGGTTATTAACCTTTTCCGACAGGTGCGGACTTACATTTTGACCTGACGTAACCCCGGACGGGACTTGACCTCGATAGGTTATTAAGAATTGTTATGACATGTTCAGCTCCCCCTCTCTACCACTAGGTTAGGATATAAGGTGGTCCGTTCTAGCTGGAGAACTCAGTTTAGTTTGAAAGCAGACAACATGGATCTACAAGCAATCAACAAGTTGACGTGCCTCAATCGGAAATCCAGCATCAAGTTGGCGGAATTAGCGCAAGATTTGCCATTGAAAATATATTCAGGCAAGCTGGTGAAGACAAAATTCGGGGAATGCGTCTTACTGGAATTGGAGGAGAATGTTGTATTCCTACCGCAGAGAGTCACGGTAGCATTCAAGCCACACTTGGAGGATTTCTCATCTGAAAGATATTCCCTCGTGTTTAAGGGACAACTTAACACAGGAAAGCATTATCCAGCGAATCAGTTTGAGATTGTAGAAAATAAAAATATTTAAATGAAAATATTTCTTTATTTATTAAACCTAAATCTGTTACTAGCGTCGATGAAACGTTAACGAAGGCGTCAACGAAACGTCAACGAAACGTCGACGAAACGTGGACGAAACGTCGACGAACGTCGACGAAACGTCGACGGACGTCAACGAAACGTCGACGCTTGGACGAAACGTCGACGAAACGTTAACGAAACGTCGAAGAAACGTTGACGGACGTCGACGAAACGTCGACGTTACATCGACGAACGTCGACGAAACGTTGACGGACGTCAACGAAACGTCGACGAAGCGTTGACGAAACGTTAACGAAACGTCAAAGAACGTCGACGGAACGTCAACGAAACGTTAACGAAAAGTCAACGAAACTTCACAAAAGTGAATGTTGAAAATAAAACAATATATTTACGTTAATAATGTTTATTTATCTGTGAGAGTTGATAAGAACAAAATTGTCTTCTTATAATCCTTCACTTTGGTAGATGGCCAGTGACCGGAGTCTGGTCCACAATCCCATCCTAAAAGAGTTTTTGGGTTTGCCTTATATTTTCTTACGTTTTCTTCCAACCAATTCAAGATTCTTAAATGATTTTTGTTTTTAGATGGTTGAAACTTATATGATAATTTCATAGCAGTTAAAGCTTCAACAAATATTTTTAAATTTTTATGTTTCGCTAAGTAGGCAGCTTGACATATAAAAGCATCACAGCAATCTTCCAATCCCTTGTAGTTTTTTATTATGTTTTTCACTGGATAAGAGTCCTCCAAATAGTATAGATTAAAATTTGATATTAAACTAAAAACGTGTACTTTATATGCAATGCTATCTTCCAGGCAATGATCCTTCATAAGCTTTTCGACTGTGGTAAAATTCATTTCTTCAATATTCTCTTGATCACAAATGTTGATTATGATCTTAATATAATTATCAATTTTTCGCTTCTTTTCCAACATTAGGCAACACTCCGCAACACTACATGCTCCTTCAGGAACTTCTGTGAAGCTTTCATTCGGTATTATAAAATCTGGTTTACCAAGCAAATATATTAATTTTTCACCACTACAGGAACGGTTGTACACTTTTTGAGAAGCAACGTATGCATCTACTTCAATTTTAATGAAATCCATTATTACTTTACTATTGTATTAAATTTGTCTGCCGTATATATAGATCTATGCGGCTGCTCCCTCCAATCTTGTCCCCACTAGTTAGTATAATATTTGCTTACGTAAGTATGAACTTCACAGTTTGATTATTAAAGAGCGGTAAGTTAAACCCCCCACCATAAAAAGATAGTATAAATAAGTACGTATGTATACAGTGACTTCAAACATCATTAAAATACGATTTCAACAACAGCAAAGGACTTTACTCATTGAAAATTTGGATATTGCAGATGCAGGACATCACCAAAAATCTAAACATGGTGAACTACTTCCAAATTCTATTAGAGCAATTTTTTGCGGACCGAGTAACTGTGGTAAAACCAATGCCCTTCTCAGTCTTATATTCAGTGAAAATGGTCTTAAATTTGAGAATATATATATGTATACAGTAAATCGCTATTCCAACCAAAATATCAACTATTACAAAATGTCTTAGAAAAGGTTGGTGATAAAATTAAATATTTTCCATTCAAAGCTAACGATGATGTTATTGATCCATCGGAGGCTCTGGAAAATTCTGTTTTTATTTTTGACGATGTAGCTTGCGACAAGCAAGATAAAATACGAGAATTCTATTCAATGGGTCGTCACAAAAGTATTGATGTAACATATCTTTGTCAAACCTATTCAAAGATACCTAAACAGTTGATACGAGATAACTGCAACATGATTGTGCTTTTTAAGCAAGACGATATCAATTTAAGACATGTATATGACGAGCATGTAACTCCAGATTTAACTTATGAACAATTTAAGGATTTGTGTCATCGATGTTGGAGTGATTCTTACGGAACATTAGTAATCGTTAAGGATTTTGGGTTGAACACCGGACGGTATAGAAGTGGTTTCGATAAGTATATAAAGCTGTAAGTTAGTGTCATAAGTTAATTTGGAAAGATGCCGCTAACATCGCAAGATCAAATTGCAAATGCGCAACGCGCGAAGAAAATTAGAGAACTCACACGCTCGATTAGAAAAAAATATACTGCGTTAAAATTAGGGAGACTTGAAGAAGATGAGTCGCTCGAGAAAGTTTTTAAGCCAGTAACAAAATCTTTAGAAAAAATGATAAAATCCAAGAATGAAAATGATATCAAACTAGAACCTAAAGAAGAAGAAGATGAGGATGATAATATTGATTTAGATAAACAAACAAAATTAATACAAGATGGAATTGAAGATAGAATCAACAAAAAGCTTGATGCGCTGAAGTTGGGCATTAATAAATTACAGGGATCGTTTACACTACCCGAGAGTCATTGGGAAAATTCTAATGAACCCAATCCGGGAAACGTTTTTGAAGAAGATGATGATAATGATATGTCGAACTACCCTCAGGATGTTATAGACGAATACCTAGAATCTTATCCGGAAATACTAAGACCATATATCCGTGAACATGGGGACAAGTCATCTAAAATTGATAAAGTATACGGACTTGTTTACGATGCTTCTAAATCAAAATGGATACTGGGAAGAAAATTTATTGACTTTGATAAGCCTACAGGAGACATACTCGTTGATGGGTTGTATCGGTTTCCGGGTACAGAAGGACTTTACAATTTAATTTTTTATGATGATCCACAGTGCAACCTTGAAGACAGAAAAAATTATAAAAAGATTTTAACTTTAACTAGTGTCCACCTCAACTCAGCGGGTAAATTAAAAGGTTCAAATCGATTTAAGTATAGTGATATTATCAAGCCTCTAGTTAGAGGTGAACAAGAAACTGAAATACCTAAACCTAAAACACGTTCACAATCGACGGTATGTGGTACCGGCATGAACCTTACCTACAATAAAAAGCCTATCGAATTCGTTTATTGGGATGATGTAAATGAGTTGATATATAGATTAAGGCTCCTCGTAGCCTCTAAACAAGCTGGAAACACCTCTCACGATAATGAAATTGTTGCTATTATCAATGAGTTAACAGAAGCTAACATTATTCGCTAATATAAATATAAGGGTGAGCCAAAATTATCATCATATCCACTATGAGTGTCAATAAGTTTGGACAATATTCTAATTCTAAAATTTATTCATCACATTTATCTTCATCGATCCATACAAGTAACACTATTTTCGAGTTTACTCCGAATGGTAATATAGATGTAAAGAATTTGAAGATTAGTAATCTTCAAACTCCAAACGAAAATAGTGACGCAACAAACAAGCGATATGTTGATCAAACTGTTAATGAAATAAGAACCAAAATTTTCGATTATATTCACAGACAGTTACATAAAATAACTACTGCTACGGTACATGAAAATACACTCATCAAAAATTTTAAGGAAGAATTGCATAGTGAAGTAAATAGACTACAATTGTGTATCGAAGAGAAAGATAAAAAGATAGTGGAACTATCGAATAAAATTGATAATCTAAAACCATTTTACAAATATAATAATGAAAACACAGCACAGCAAAGAAAAAATTCAGTTGGTTAAGGAACTACATACACCGGCTAGAAAAAATTATTCTCGCCGGCGAACTATTATCAAAGGATTAGACGATCTCTGGCAAGCTGATCTTGCGCAAATGGATCAGTATGCGACAGTTAATAAAAATTTTAAATTCATATTGGTAGTAATTGATTGTTTTTCAAAATACGTTTGGTGCGAACCGCTGAAATCAAAGTCTGGGGAAGAGGTTACGAAAGCTTTTACAAATATTCTGAAAAGATCTCACAAACGACAACCTCGAAATCTACAAACTGACCTAGGAAAGGAATTTTACAATACGCATTTTAAGAAACTCATGAAACAATTTAATATAAATCATTATAGTTCATTTAATATTAAAAAAGCTGCAATTGTGGAGAGGGTTATACGCACCCTGAAAGAGCAAATGTTCAAATATTTTAGTTTGAATGGTAAATATAAATGGATTGATATGTTACTTTCAATAGTCGACGAATATAATAATAGGAGACATCGTACTATACATATGAAGCCTAAGGATGTAAATAAGAGTACCGAAAGTCATTTACTTAAAAGTGTTTATAGTCACTTAAAGATTTTTAACAAACCAAAATTTAATGTGGATGATATGGTGAGAATTAGTAAAGCTAAACATATTTTTGAAAAGGGTTATATTCCTAACTGGACGACAGAAGTCTTTAAAATTATTAAAATACAAATAACTAATCCGGTAACATATGTACTCGAAGATGTAAGAGGAAATATTATAAAAGGAGGATTCTATACAGAGGAATTACAAAAAACGGCAGATCCAGATATTTACTTAGTAGAGAGGGTACTACGTAGGAGGGGGGGGAAAAGTGTTGGTGCGCTGGCTTGGTCTAGATAAAACACACGACTCATGGATAAGTGCCACAAACGTTCTGTGAGTTGTTGGTTGTGTAAATCAAAATTCGAAGATGAGTGACTCTGGATACAGCACAAGAAGTGAAGAAAACAATGAAATTAATCGAATCCTAGAGCTTTATGAAGAGGCTATTCGAAATGAAAAGCACATGCTCTTAAGTACACGATTTGTGATAAAACCAGAGAATTTGTTTACGGTTCATTGTGGGTTGAGTCCCGTACGCTTCTTCCGACCAGCAGTCAAAATTGTACATGAACTAACACAAGGTATGATTTCTATGGACCGCTTTGAATGGAATGAGTTTATACTACAATTAAATAAACTCGCAGAACAATATCTCTTTAATCCTGATATTGCACAGTCATCAATGAAGTTCGGCTCCAACCTGGAATTGAGAACAATGCTGGGTTTTAACAACCTCAAGATGGTTATACTCTGTAAGAATGATGACTGTCATTATTTCACCGAAAACGAAGTATTGGAGCTACTCACCATTGACGAGAGTATTAGTTTAAAGATCAACTTATTGCTAAATGTAACTATCTTGAACATTATCATAATATTTTAGATCAAGTTAATGAGTTGCTAAGAAAATGTAATTATATTATGGATCCTGTAGATATTATAATGTCTGTATGTAACTTATCGTTTAGTATTGAAACATATTGTATATTCGAGCTTCTCTCTTTTGATAAAGAATTTGTTTTAACGGATTTGTATAGAAGAAGGGTTTAAGAAATAAAACAATATTAAAGTTAATATGACTTTTATTTATTCTTACCTAAATAAATACATTACATATATCACAAGTACATGTGAAATCTATACTGGTACAGCATCCATTATATCTTTATGACCCCAAGGTAGAGTGACAACATTATTTACCAAATATCGTTTATCGTAAAAAGGGCTGAGAGCAATCTTAGTTTGTTTTATGCTAAACACGTTGTGAGCAAACGAACGGATAGAGCATTGGGTGGCAGCCTTTTTCTTCTTAAATAAACAATTCACATAATCATCAAATGTTATATGATTTTTAATAACACTATGTTTAATTCCTTTTGATTTTTTAACACATTTTTTCTCCCCCTCAATCAAATACGTATACATTTTAGATCTGAGACCAACGAAATGAGTCATAACAGTACCATTAAGTTCGTCTTTCATCAAGCCTGGCACTTTCTTATTGGTATCAAAACGATGTAAATCACTTTTGATAGTCTCACCATAGACATCGTTACATTTTACTTCGTAAATCAAACTATCCGTATCTGTATAAAGTAGTTTACAACTTTCCGATGAAAATTTTGGAAGCATATAATCATAATGAAATTCGTATACACAAGTTTTAGAAATATCGAGAATTGCCATACCTATATACAAAGGCTTATTAAATACTATTTCAGTTTTATTTAGTTCAATAGCTACTAAGTCTTCATCAAATATTAATCTGCTTTTAAAAACTGGGCTAGCAATTAGATTCTTTGCTCCGTATCTCCCATTCCATTTCCTAACTAATTTAACGATTCTATGCTTTCGAATATTTTCCATAGTCCGTAAACTGCGTTATTCATCAGTTTAATTATAGTTTTTTCAAAATCAAATGTTGCCTTTGCTCTTAACTGTGTATTAAATTTAATATAAGGTGCTAACCATGCAGCCTGTTCAAATTTCAAAACCCTATAAATTTTATTTAAGACTAAACCATTTCGCAGAGCTTGTTTAAGTGCTCTATAATGTATGACATATTTTTCTTTCGGATATAGGGTTGTCATAAGTTTAGATAATTTTGAATTTGGAGGTACACCATGTTCGGCACAAAAAGGTAAATCTCTATGCAAATCATGTAAGTATTCAGGGTAGTCTAAATCAACCTCTAAAATATATCCCTCACTAGCATCATCTGGAATAGTGGTAACGTCAATAGTTGTATCTACTCATTGAAACCCACCGTAAGGAAGGTGTTCACACATCGCCCAACCGTACAAGTTGTTAACATCTAGGTATAATAAGTACTTGGAAGGTTCACTAGGATCATAGTTATTCATATATTTATTATTTGCTTGTGAAAATCGATTGCAGCACTGACTTATACCACCCCGTATACCCTTTTCGAAAAACATTAAAACATCGATATCTTGAAAGGTTTCTAACTTACAACCTGTACATTTAAGCATGCAATCCCAGGTAAAACCTGGGAGAGTATAGTACCAAGCTGGATCTAAACCATAATTTTTTAGACAGGTATTTCTGAAATTTTCAAAAATATCTGTAAGTAACATAATGTCAGTCTTTAGGTACAAGTCTGAGTATTCACCTAAATTTTGTATTTCAAATGTGTCTCAAACTAATTGAGCATGTCTATAAGCATCTTCATCGATCCCAATATCATTTAATTTATTATAAAACTGTTCTATGGAAGGTAAAGAATTTTCAGTCAATTTATCTAAGTTATCGATGTAATCATAGCAAAATACACCTTTCTTGGTTAGCAGTTTAAATCTATCTTGAGATATACCACAAAATTCTTTACGAGTATTAACAAAGTCTTCACTATTGAGAGACGAGGCTAGGGTGTCTAGGGAGAAAACTAAGAATCTAAACGAGTCAATGAATCGAAATTTGACGTTTGTGTTATTATTAAAAATAGTAAAACTAATGTATTTTTCCTTATTAATTGGAAGCAAAGTTGTATTGTGTCTTTTAGATAGATCTCTAATAATAAAATGACTGTCGTACCCACTGAGATTATGAAATACAATCGGTACTACAAATGAATTTCTATAATTTAAATTACAAGATTGGTGCGCATAACCTCTGAAATGAGATGTTAGATGACAATGATCACGTACAATTATATCATTAGGGTTAAATTCTCTTTCACAAATATGACATGTCGGTGTTGAGTCTTTTAGATTGACAGCTTCTTTCATCGGTTCGATGTTTTTTAATTTCGATGAAACTAAATTTGCAATTTCATCTAGCTGATCTGCAAACCAAGTCATACAATCAGCTCCGCGGTAACTTTTGTAAAAAGATAATGTGTTATCGTAACTACATTTAAAATAATATCCAGCACTAAAAGCTTCATGTTTTTGATATCTAGCTGTTTTAGTCATTATTTGTGGGTCATTGTAGGGTTTCAGAATGGATTCAAAATCCGCTAAAATAACAAAGGGTACTTTTTCTCTATGAACATAATTTTTGAACTCGATATATTTATCTTTAGGGAAGGATATTTTACAATTATTTATATCTTGACAGTAGCTTATATGTTCGTCGAGCTTTTCTTGAGAAGAATAATAATTAAGACACCTGTCACATATAAACATTTTACCTTTATGTTTATTTGTTTGCCTTGAAATCAACCTAGATAAATCTTTAATCCAACAATAATGGTAGTGAATGTCTACTATTGACTCATCGATAGGAACAGCTTCATGATCATTAATTTTTGGAAAATATTTATCTTGAATTAAAAGGAGATTTACATGTTTTTGCATTTTACTTTTTGTAATTCGCCCAGGTGAAGTAATAAACGTTGCAGACTGATCGTGTTTTAGTAGATCTAATATGTACACATTTACAGATATATTATTTAATTTTTCAAATTTTGGAATTTGATTTAAAGTTAAGGGAAATGTCAAGCCCCTTAAATTTAATACCGTCGAAGGGTGTGGATATGAAGAAGTGCGGGACGGTACCTTTTTTCCATGAGGGGTGTATAGAGCGGAAACTACAGCCCATAAGAAACAAAGATCATCATTATTTTTAACATTTACGCACGCTCGCTTAGCTGCTATGGATTCCGGAAGCTTAATATAAGACTTACCGCCGTTTCCTACTTCAATTTTGTTGATATTGATTTCCAAGCTCAAAATTTTATGTAAAGCCCAACCGGAATCTCTTTCCTGAAAAGATTCTAGTTTGTTTAAGATTTTATCTATAACACAGTTTTGAAACCATTTTTTAAGCTCTGTACTTTGATCAATTATTTCGTTTTTCGTATTAAAATATTTATTTTCTAACACTTCATCTTCTCCTATTTTTTTAATAAATTCACCACAAAACACTGTGTTAACTTTAATAATTCTAAGAGTTTTTAGGATTCTGCTGATACGGTTTTTGAATAAGAAAAAAACATCAATAAAAAATTGTAGGATATCTTTGTGTTTTAAGTTTGTCATTTCTATTTTCTATCCTACCTTTACCTGCCCCCTCGTGTCTATATGCTTTCAAATAAGTTCTGAACCTAATTAGATGTCCTAAATTTGTCTCCAATTTTATTAAGGTACCATGATTGTAAATTTTCTTCTTTAATGCCCTACGAATTAACTTAATGTTTGCGTTTATTATCTTTTTCCAATACTCTATAGTTCGTTGATTTGTATTTCTTCGAAAAAGTCTAAACCCTTTTTCACAAACGTTGATAATGTTGTCACTCACGTCAGAAACTTCGTCAGACATTTCTAAGTTGATCTATACCGTGATGTATATCTCTCGGAAATGTAAACGCATATGAAAACCTTACACCAGTTTAAATGTTGTATAACGGTTCTTCCCCCCCACCTATTTGCGGTACTATAAATTCAGTGACGGTGTTTCTGAAATTTATTAGTATTCCACTATTGTTGAACACTATACTTATTAAAAACATGAACTCATTCCTAAGACAGTACCGCTGTGAATGCTGACGAGTAAAGTCGGGCGAAAAAAAGTCATATCGGTGTGCGAAGGTCAGTGGATGCGATGGTAGGCATACGCCTTAATAATTTAATTGTCGATTTCAAAAAAGTCAAGAAAAAACCTAGTCACCTAGAATTACATAGATGGATCCGCAAAATGTTTAGTTTCACCACGGACCAGTTATACGCGATTCAATGGCATTCCTTGACGGCTAAGGTTTTTATTAAGCTAACATCCGAGATACTATTGAAAAAAACACTGCAACGTTTTGATAAAGGCACGGTAAAGTACGTAGACGAAGAGGGGACTGTTTTTGATGTTCCAATTGAAGAAGAAGGATCTGAAGTAATTGTAAAGATTTTTGATTTGCCTTTAGAGCTCTCTAACACGAAAATACATGCTGCATTCTCGCAATATGGTATCATAAAAAGCATCCGAAATGAGAGATGGTCGGGTGAAGACTTCTACCCCATAGAAAACGGTATACGTGCCATAAGAATAGATATCAAGAAAAATATACCGTCATATATAAATATCGATGGATATACGTCACTAGTTTCCTACAAAAACCAAATACGCACTTGCATGATATGCAATGAACCAGGACATGAAAGAAAGGAGTGCCCGAAAAATCCAATAAATAAAATCGCCGCTATCAGACGCCCACAAGCGCCTATAGCTAATAAAAAAGTGGAATCTAATAAACTTTACTCCGAAATTACAAAACAACAAGAAAATATCGTTGATCAGGAAATATTGGAAAATGAAGAAGATAATGGAAATGAAGAAGAGAATGGAAATCAGAAACATGACGAAAGCGAAGAAGAGGAGGAAGAGGAAGAAGAAAGAGAACAAGAAGGAGAAGATGATTCCGAAGAAAATATCATAGAAGAAACGCAAGAGAACTGTATACCCAAAATGGTAAACCAAAGAAACCTCAAAAGGCTAAGAAAACAAGAAAATGAAGCAACAAGTTCAAGTGAAGAAGAGAAGAAGATTCCAAAATTACTAATCAGAAGAAATCGCGATGGTGGAGTAATCGCTCAAACTCCTGAAGTCCAATGGGAAGGGGATGAAAATAAACATGGGCATAAATCCCAGAAGAAAACCAGACTCAGAGAGGTTGACAACACACCCGTGAGTCAAAACGTCACGTAATTTTTCGTCTAGTACCGCGTCGCGTAGTATAAAGAGATTTGATTTTTATTTTCTGTGTATATACTTCCTGTGCATTTCTACCAATGGCAAATATTTTATTAACACTAGCCTCAATAAATATAAATTGTTTAAAGCATAAGCCGAAATTAGATTTACTTTTTGATTTTCTATTTAGAGTAGGAATTGATGTATGTTTTCTGCAAGAAGTCAACGTGGAATTCATTCCGTCCAAAAAAAATTACAATTTTGTCTCCAACGTAGGTGAAAATAAAAGAGGCACCGCGATTATATACAGAAAGTCAATTGATATTAAGGACATAGTTTCAAATATAGACAGGAGAATACTATCTGCCACTATACATAATTACCGCTTTATAAATATTTATGCGCCTTCTGGAGCAAAACATCACTCCGAAAGGGAAAAGTTTTTTCAAAATGAATTAGTAAAGCACTTATCACATTCGCTGCCCATAGTACTTCTTGGAGACTTTAACTGCGTATTAAACAATAAAGACTCTAAAAACAAGCCAATTACATGCAAAGCATTAAAAATAGTAACGCAAAAATTAGAACTAAAAGATATATGGGAATACGTTCATAAAAATGCGGAAGGATTTACATTCGTAAGGGAAAATTGCAAAACGAGAATTGACAGAGCGTATATCTCTAAGGATCGCGTAACTCAGGTACATAATATAAAAAATACACCCATACCATTTTCCGATCACAACGTATTGAAACCAACAGATTAGGTTGGGGTTATTGGAGGGTCAAACAATCAGTATTAAGAAATGATCAAGTAAAAAAAGACTTTATAAAACTTTTAAACATGCACAAATGCTCTTATACATATAAACACAACATAACCAACTGGTGGTTCAAAATTTTTAATCCGTGTTTCAAAAAATTCTATAAAAACGAAGAAATACAGAAAGCTATAGAAAGGAAGCAGACATTAAATTTTTATAACGAAGTTCTATTACAGCTATACGCGGAAAATGAGAATAAATCGGTATTTGGAAAAATAAAAGAAGTGAAACTCAAAATTTTACAAATTAAAGAGCAACATTTGGAAGAATTGTACGTGGACAAAAATAAAGATGAATTAAGTGAAAGATACTCCTTATATGAATTTATAAAACAAAGAAAAAATTACCACAAAAGTTTTATAAAAACAATAACGAATGAAAACAACAGAGAACTTCAATCAAACAAAGAAATAATTAATTTTGTGCATCAACATTTTGTTAAGAAATTTAGAAAAAGAGATATCGGCGAAAAGCAATTAAAAACTCTATTAGCTCATATAAAGAACACACTAAGCGGAAATTCTAATCAAAACTTGACCAAGGTAATAACTAAAAACGAAGTCCTGGAGACACTACAAAAATGCAATACAAAACGCACACCTGGCTTAGATGGAATAACGTATGAAGCATACATTCGGCTGTGGGATGAAATTGGTCACGATCTAACTAAATTGTTTAATAGTTTTTTAAAGGAAGATGTACCTAACAACTTTACAGAAGGAATAATAATATTAATTAAGAAAGACAAAAATCCAAAAAAAATAGACCAATTTCGTCCCATAACTCTTCTTAATAGTGACTACAAACTGTTCAATAAAATATTAGCAAACAGGCTCTATAGTGAGCTGGAAAATGTTGTAGGAATTGAACAGGTTTTTTTCCGAATAGAAACATCTTTAATAACCTTTTATTAAATAGGGACATTATTGGACATTTTGAACAGGAAAAGAATAGGTGTGGTGCCATACTATCGTTAGATTTCAAGCAAGCATTTGATAGAGTTGTGCACGATTTTCTTTGGAAAGTAATGGAAAAAATGAATCTAAACTTTAAATTCATAAGTATTGTGAAATCGATGTACAATAAGGCCACATCTTATCTTTTAATAAATGGTTGCATTTCTGAAAAGTTTGTGCTTGAATCTTCAGTAAGACAGGGGTGTCCCCTTGCGATGCTTTTATTCAGCATTGCTATAGAGCCTTTTATAAGCCTAATGACATTTTCCTTAAAAGGGATTGCAATGAATAATAATATTTATAAAATCTCCGCCTATGCGGATGATATCACTTGCTACCTGAACGATAGTGTAGACGAAAAAAGCGTAGAAAAACTTGTACATATTTAGGAGCGGGCTCCGGTGCCCAGCTAAATTTAGTCAAATCAGTATTGCTACCCCTGGGTAGTTGGGAAAAACAGTCAGACTTGAGTAACATTTTTGTGTGTAGAGACAATATTAAAATCCTTGGCATGCAGCTTCTGAATTCTTTATCCAAAACTGTCAAAGAAAACTGGGTGACTGTAATTAAAAATATTGAAAGGATGTTATTTGATGACTTATCTAGGAATTTGGATTTAATAAAGAAAATATGGTACACAAACATATATTTACTGTCGAAAACGTGGTATATAGCACAGGTCCTACCCCTAACAGAGGTTTTTTGTCAAAAAATAGTCCAAGTGACTGGGAAATTCATATGGGCAGGTCACTTATACAGAGTAGCTAGAGAACAACTTCAATTGCCAATCCAAAACGGGGGTATAGATTTGATTCACGTGAAATTAAAAGCGTAAGCCCTTTGCATAAAAACACAATTTTTATCCTGGACAAAAAAAATGCACTATGATTCTAAATTAAATTATCTTTTTGACACAAATAAAAACTCACCTGACAACGTAAATTTTAAAAAAATTAAAGCAACTATTAATGCACTAAAGTTAAACAAAAATGACAACATAAATACGAAAAAAATTTATAAAATGTTAACAAATTTAGATAATTACAAACCAAAAATTGAGGAATCTGTACCCAATGTGAATTGGAAAAAGATATGGGCGTGTATGAGCTCACGGTGCATACCCACAAAATGGAAATCCTCGGTATATAAGGCACTAAATAATGTATATCCAACAGGAGAAAAATTATTTAAACATAAAATGGCTGATGACGATTTATGTATTAAATGCAAGCAAAAGGACTTCCTTGTACACCGATTAAAAAAGTGTAAAAAAATTGAAAACCTATGGCAGTGGATGTGCAATTTACTAAAGAACAAATTAAACATCCAAATAGACATTATCAATCAGATACCTTTTTTACTTAATTTCAACATCCCAAATGTAGAGGTAAATCAAGTATATTTGTTTTTGATAAGTGGGTATATATTCTACGTTTTAGAATGTAAAAAAAGCGATGTAAACGAATTCATTGAAATCCTAAGGTATAGTAGATTTTACATGACCCACAAAGGATACCTACCAAAACGTGTGCAATCTTTGGGTTTCTAAAATTTGGTATTCTCCCGTCAATAGTTCTGTAAACATTAAATAAGTTTCACTTTGTTTTTTCTTTTTTTTTTTGTTTTTTTTTTCTTCTTTTCAATAAACTAGAGAACAACATGTAATAATCTTATTTAGCACTAAGTGTCCCTACTGTGATATATCTATGTAATAATATTTTAAAATAAAGTAATAAAAGTAAAAAAAAAGTTATTTAAACAAGAATTTATTAGTGAAGAAGTTCGTAAGTGTGCGAGATATGGAAATTGGAGAAAAGTAGTAAAATCCATACAAGGTTTGGAGAGAAAGTGTTAGTAGAATTTTTGGAGTTCCGTACTTTGTTACCACGTAGATTTACTGAAGAATTTACCCCCCAACGTATCGCGGAAATAAACAAGAAGATCGAAAGAGGAGAAACATTTTTTTTGGCAAGTCTTGGACCAGCACCAGGTAGAACAACCAACATAGAATTTTCGTCTTACGAATGACTCTAACGGAATCCAAAAGGAGGTCGAATAGACTCTACTATAGAAGAAAATTAGAAATGTATATAAAATCTTTACAAGAATTAAAATTTGAAATTATATTATATGAATTAAATAAGAAAGTTGATAATATTAAATTAGATTAAGGATTATTGTTAATGCAAAAATTATAATACAAATTATAATAAAAAAATAAATGAAAGTACCTATTTTAATTTACCTTATCATCTAAAAAATATACAATGAATTTGAAATGAGAATTTTAATGCGATAAACATAATTAGTAAATGATTAATGATATAATTGATTATAAAACTTTTGAAACCTTATTTGTGCATACTAAATTTCAATTAAAAATATTTGACTGTCTCACCTATTGTTAGTAATTATTGCTAACTATGATTAATTCAAATTTGAGAATATCATGATTATTATAATTATTATTTTTGGTAACGAGTGAATCAAACAAATTTTTATGCTTATCCTGTTTATTTGTTCTGAATACTTTTGTTTTATTATATGTTTTTTGTTAGTATGATGGTGAATAAACATATATTAATAATATATCGGTAGGTAATATTATCTTTTATGTGTTTTACAACTAGTGAGCTGTTGCATTCTTCACATTATTTTTACAACTTTATTTAAACTTGGTTATTTTATTTGTAAATGGGTAAAAGGGAGTAAAATAAAAATGTTAGAATTAATTTTGCATAGATCATTTATTAATTAAAAAAAAAACAATATTTTTATCGTTATGATATTTACTATCAACGAACTTTGCCATTCGAACACGTTCACGATCACGAAAGGCCCTTTTTTCACTCTTACTTCTTTTTGCAGGAAACCTTATTATATTTTTTTCATCGAGTTGTGGTCGATACATTGTTTCACCATCTTTTACCCACGCATTCCAGTAATCCTGCTCTTCCTTTTCCTTCTCCATTTCTATTATTTTTTTATTATTATCCTCGTCTTGCTTCCATAACCACGTCTCTTCCATTATCGCTCTCTGCAGTACTGAACTCATGTTTGTTGGTTCATCGTCGTTCCCCCATGCGTCCCAGTAACCCTGCTTTACTTTCTTCTTCTCCATTTCTATTGCTGCTTTATTATTTTCCTCGTCCTGCTTCCATGACTTCGTCTCTTCATCAATCGCCTTCTGTAGTGCTGAATTCATTTTATTGGTTAACTGAATGATATCCATCTAAATTCATACCTTTTTATAGTCAATTCCCCCTTACAACGTAAAATATATTCTGCTTGATTAACAGATTTAGAGCATCGTCAACTTTATGGAATTTCTATAGAATATTAATCCGTTTTCAAAATACGGTCAAGGTTATTTCAGGTCATTTTAAGTCCCCACTCTTCGATTTTGATATAAATTGATATAATAGACATAAAAATCTAGCAGTTGGTTTCTTACGTACAGAAATGGAATTAATTTCGGAATATAAAAAATTTGATAATAGACTAAAATCGTTCGAAAATTGGCCGCAAGAGCATGTGTTTAAGGCAACGAGAAACCTGGCGGAGGCAGGCTTTTTTTATACGAGCTCCGATGATACAGTACAGTGTCCCTATTGCTTCATCGAGGGTTACCAATGGAAGGTTGATGATGACCCTATGCAAGACCACAGAAGTTGGAGTCCGAATTGTCCATTTATCACAAATCGTGGAGATAGTGAAGTTTACGGTATCGAAATTCGTCCTAATGCCGTTACAGAAGATGAAAGTTTTTTCTCTAAGCCTGCTCCAGAAAATGTATATATCACCAAACCTACTCCAGAAACTGAGTATATGAGTAACATGTTATGTAAAATCTGTTACGAAAATAATATAGAAATCCTGATGGTACCTTGTGGACATCTAGTATTTTGTATGAAGTGTAAATATAATATATATGTGTGTTATTTTAATCTGTAATGTAGTATAAAAATAAATTTTCGATAATACTTAATCGTTTATTTCAATAAAATTCCTGCGATTTTGCCTGGAAAGATCACGAGTACAAATTGGTCTTTTATTTTTGATAAAACCCCCAGAGCGAAGCTCGAGGGCGAAGCTCGAGCGTAAAGACTAATTTGTACTCGTGATCAACCCAGGGGAAATTAAAGCTTTCGAAAAATTATTGATAAAATTTCCGGTACTTGTAATCTCGGCGTGGTGCACAGGTAACCGGCGCGGAGCGCCGCTAACCGGTGCTGAGCTCCCGTTAACTCGATTCGGCGCGGAGCGCCGCCGGCGCGAAGCGCCGAGCCCGTCGCAGGCGAAAATTTTGGGCTTGTAATTTGATACCCCAGTGTCAGATTACAAGTTTCCGGTGTCGGGTTTCAATCGAATGTAATTTGATACACCGGTGTCAGATTACATGTTTCCGGTGTCGGGTTTCAATCGAATGTAATTTGATATCCCAGTGTCAGATTACACGTTTCTGGTGTCGGATTTCAATCGAATGTAATTTGATACACCGGTGTCAGATTACATGTTTCCGGTGTCGGGTTTCAATCGAATGTAATTTGATATCCCAGTGTCAGATTACACGTTTCGGGTGTCGGGTATCAATCGAATGTAATTTGATACTCCAGTGTCGGATTACACGTTTCCGGTATCATACTTCATAGTTCTATTGTTCGTGTTAATGCAAGATTGCATTCTCTTTTGTAGACTCATCAGTTCTCAGGAAGTAACCCTATGCCTGTGTTAATGAACTCTGCGAGTAAGCAGTTATCATATAGCACAGGATGCAATCGTATACCTATACAAATTGTGTATACTGCAGGAAGTAACTCTACGCCTGTGTTGATGAACTCTGAGAGTAAGCTGTATAGGAAGGAATCCCCTACCTATACAAATTGTGGACACTGCAGTTTGTTTCAATATAATAATTCACTATTTGTTTATTTCTTCAGTGTTCACTGAACATCACCTCCTATACGACTTGTACCTTCGTGTCTCCGAGCTTGCGTGATTGTGTTTTCATTTATTTTTGTGCTTTTGTACTCTGTGACCACAATGGATTTTGGAAACAACAAAATTAACATCCTGGATCAATTAGTGATTGTAAGTATTTTTTTAATTTTTTTGTTTTATGAGAGTAGTTTAGGAAGTAGGAGCTTCTAAAAAGTGTGTTTTTAATATTGAATTTATTCGAATGATATAAGCTTCGTAAGTAGAAGTTTTTCAGTTATATGAAATATAATTTTATTTTACAGCCGCCTGGAATGAATTTGGGGGAGATTATGAATGATCAGGAAGCCTCGCAGTGGCGTCCGGATCAAGCATACAGCCCGGTCAGTTCCGTTGACGTCACATCGCCGGGTCCTTCCAGCTCCGCTAGGTGCTCCACCAAAAGCCCAGCCCTATTGCTACCGGGACCGTCTAAGCTCACCAGGAGTATCGCTGGAAGCCCATCTCTGTTGTTGCCGGAGTCTTCTAGGTCCGCTAGAAGCTTTGCAGCCTCAGAAGCAGCGTCACCGTTCGCCGCTCCCGCGAAGCCGCCCAGGACACGACCATCCCTTAGTCTGCGACGTATCCCTGCTGCCACTACCGTCGTCGCGGAGCTACAACCTGGTCCTTCGGGATACGGAAAGGGCAAGGGAAAGGGCAAGGTGTTGGCGAGTTGCTACAACCAAACACATGACAATGACAATGACGACTCTGACGATGACCTCAGTTTACTGTCGGTGAGTCAGACTATTGACCCAATGGATGATAGTGGAGATGAGTTTGAGGTGGATGTTATGAAAGAGGATGTTAGTGTAAGCCAATATCTGATGAATACGACAAACTTCTTGAGGAGAGCAAATTCTAAGTCTAAAAGAGATAATGTACAGTTGACCCGGGAACTAATTCAAATAGAGAAACAACAGGTTCAATTAGAGAAACGGAAAAAAATGTTATTAAAACGACAAGAAAAAATTCAAAGAGATGAATTATTAACTACTAAACTTTTGCAGAGGATAAGAACAAAATAACTTAGTTCTCGGGTCAACTGGACATTACCTCTTTTTGATTTAGAATAGGCTTTGACTTGACTTAACGTAACTTGACTAACGTAACTTGACTTAACATGACTTCTTAACATTTGTATATAGTTAGTTTATATTTGTATTTTATTTTTATTTTAATCTGTATTCCTATTTTTAGTCTTACTTTTATGTTAACTCTTGTTTTAATTTTTATTTTAATATACATGTATCATCAAATTTATGTTATTAATTTTTATTTTTCTCTCAATTTACCTACTACAAAAAGTTGCAACATAAAAATGTTGAGAAGTGATAAGTATAAAGATAGTGTTAAAACAATCATGAAAGATAACTTTACAGGTAAGTATACTACTTTTTAGCGTTTAATACTCTAAAACCACCATCAATAAATATCATCATACTTTGCTCTTCTAACTTGAATAAGATAAAAATGTTGCTCTGCAACAGATTATAGAAATTATAGATAGGGTGTAAATGAAATACTTGATATATTTTTAACTTTTTATTTAATACGTACGATACAATGACAGATTTTGATTTTAGTTTTTTCTTAATATTGTTGTATACCATTTTTGTTCACTAAGTACTCTCTGAATAAGTTTAATAAGCAATTTCACGACTAATAACGATGAACATGTTGTTATAAAGTAGATCATGTACAGCAGGTTCACTTCTCCCATACACCGTTGAGATCCTTGCTGAGTTCCTTGTGTATTATTAGATGTTAGATTAGTTTTGTTATAGATTTTTGAGCAATGGATTAACCATTCCGTATCAGCAATTGTTCGATTTTTAAATGTCATTCTAATTTTGTAGTATGCAAAACTTCTAGGTAGATTTACCATTACAATATCCTTAGTATCAGGTACAGGTATAAAAGGAATCCATTTTATAGGATGTTTATCCACACAAATTGCAAATTCGTCTACATAGGTTGGTTTATAAATATAGAACACGTTGTTAATTATAGCATGCAAAAAAATGTATTCTGCTTTTAACAACATCTTGAATAAAACTGTAGGATATTTGTTAAGATTTTGTAATTTATACCTATATGTATTTGGAGGGGGTAATTAAAATAAACAACTAAGTATTATTAAAAATTTAATTATTTTTATACTACATTACAGATTAAACTAACATAATATATTATGGTAAAAATGTTTGTAGCCAACTATATAGTTTTTCACAATTACTTAAACTGCATAACCATTTCTTATGTTCTGTGTGACACAAGCATGATGGTATCTCCTTCTCAAACTTTGGTACTTGAATCCAATTGTTCTGAAGATCTCCAACATCAACTATATTCTTGTCGATAACATTACGTAAAAATCTTGCCTTTTGATCACCTTTAACGTAGACTGAATTGACGTTGAACAAAATATTTTCTACTATTTAATTCACTATAGTCCACATATCCACTGGAATATTTAATTCCTAAACGATTTTTTTCAAGATTTCTAACATATCTTTTATCGAATTTACTAAGTGAATTAAAATCTCTGAATGGTTTTAATAATACGTGTAATATTTGTTCGTTAATTTTAATTGTCAGCTCTTTAGGATGGAATTCATTTTCCACCATGAAGCCTTGAATGTCAATAACTGCAATTTTCATGGTTACGTTTTATCTATACTTTTACAGAGAATGGTTTTCTTCACTAACCGATACGTTTTTATATTCAATTGATAGTTAAGCAAAGGAGAGGGGGTTTGTTATTTAAATCATTATATTTCTAACAGTTTCGCTCAACGGTAAATATTCTAGTATACAATCATGAATAATAATACAATAAACTCTAGTTTTAGCTGGAAATCCTTTGGTGCTCTCGATATCTAACTTTACGTCAACCGTGCTGGTTTTTACGGACTCGTTTCTTTTGGAACAATCGATAACAAAAAGCGTTGCATGTTCTTTAAAGTCTTTGTAACTGAGAATAGGACGCTTATCTCGAGTATTCATAAAACTTGGATGAAAATCAGTATAATTATTGTATGATTCTACATAATCCTTATTGAAATCTTGCCTTAGCCGTTCAAATGGATAATAATCACCGTTTAAGATTAACCTAACGTCCGAGATATCTATATGATCGAACTGTGTAGGATCTTCTTTTGAGTTCTCTTTACGATCTGTCTGAAATCCAGCTATAACAAATCTCGGACTCTCGACTGCTGTAGATGTTTTCACCGACCATATTTCTCTAGTGACATTTTCGGTGAGATTTGGTAATTCGTGTAATTCCCATTTACGAAACGGAATTAAAATAGGTTTATTGCTTTTGATTGCTTTCAACAGATCCAGTCTAATCATGTCATTCGGTTGAATATGCTTTACCTTCAGCTCGATACTGCTAATGGTTAGTTCTGCAGTTAATTCTGGGATTATTCCTGGAGTTTCTTTTAATAGCAAACAGTTGGCATCATTTCGGGATCTTATGAGTCTTATGGTTTGCTTACCGCAAATAGCATATTGATAGTCATTAAAAATACCAAATAAGTACCTAAGAGGGATTCTTAAGCTGAACGAACCATCCTTATTCAAAACAGAAAATTTTTCTGGATAGGTCCAACTCGAAGTCATCATATGTTTATGATCATTAGGAGTGTAACACAAATATGCTCTAATTGAACTCATGATACCAGGATCTCTAACAGCATCCATTTCTTTACCATTCAGTTCATAAGATATAGATTCAAAGAAAAAAGCAGCACCATTATTGACAAGGCTGAAAGTACCTGCTCCGCCTGTTTTCTCTATTTTTCCTTTAATAAATATCGCGGCATCGTACATTAATAGCCAGGCATCACCTTGATTGATAGTTATTTCCACTATATCGTTATTCATAAAAGACTTAACAAATGGGTAATAGGTACGTGTCTCCAATCGTTGAATTGATTCATCGAATTTTGGTGAGCGATACACGTCGAACACTTGAGGTGTTAACGACATCGTACCCAAGAGATTTTAAAAACTTTAGATTTTCAGGTGTAGGTATAAGATTCTTCTCACGAGGTTCACACTTATGAGACCTTTGAGGGAGTGATTTTTGATAATATTGTGATCTCCTTTTATACGGTTGATATCTAGCGTCATCAAAAACTAGACCCATTTTATAACAACTTTTTTAATTCTAATCTTACAATAATTTCTTCACCTCTGAAATTTACCAACTGGGAATTTTGATCAAAAATTGATAATGATAAATTATTAATTTCACGCTTGGTAACGGGTACGTATAGCAAATTTCTTGGAGTTTCGTCTATCGCGTAACCGGGGTCGGTCCCCACAGCAAATTCGTAAATAGTATGCGATGGTTTATTATTATAGTATGCTCCAGCCGTTATATTACTATCTATATGAATCGTTCTAACTTTAACAATGCTTACAGGTAAATCTGATATGTGAAGTTTCTTTAATTGTAGTAAGCGGTTAGAGAAACCTAACAATTTTCCTATTGAATCCTGCTGAAAATCAATGCTGTATTGATCACTATAAATTTCACACTGAAGCGTACTATTGTTAGCTTTCAATGAAAATATATTTGGATTGTTATCTAACTTTTTCAAAGATTTCAATATTTGTCTTTCTATAGCACTAATTTCATATGACCCAGTAGGAATTTCTATAATTTTTCGTTCATTGTTTTCATTGACAACATAAAATTTGTTATTAGGCGCCTCAATATTCGGAATAGTATTGTATGAATGAAATCCTAACAATGCTAGACCATACTGAACATCAGAATCTAAATATATTGTATTATTAAAGTCAATACTTAGCGTTGAAGTGAAACCATGTAGGGTGAATATCAGTGACATGACTGAGTTGACTCTAAGCTTACCTCTGCTTTTTATAGAGAAATGCGAGGTACAGGTGACCACAATTTATTTCATTAAATTTTTGATAGGACTCGTTGTTGTATAAAATCTTAACCCCCTTACCTAAGTAACGAATAAGTTCTATAGGTGGTTTTAAGTTACCAAAACTATCAAAATACTGTACAAAATTATTCTTTTTTATATATGCTAGCCAGTGTGTTCCCTTATTGCTTTGAATATCTAAATTTATAATTGCAGACTCATTTGCATTTGGTTTTGTTTTTGGAAGCGTGTCTCTCATAAATATACCTTTAAAATGCGGCACTTTTATTTTTCTAGCAAATTTATTTAGGTCAACATCAGTTAATGGTCTATTAGGAAGCTTTAGAGGAAGTTTTTGAACTAAGTTTAAAAAAAAAAAAAACCAAATCCACCACGATTATTTTTTCGCATATAAAGACCTGATCCTTTTTTTTTCAATAGCTTCTATTGCTCGATTATGTCGTTTTTCTTCAACCATCTTTTTTTGAGCATTTTTGGCATCGATTATAGTTTTAGCGACAGCACTAGCACCTCCAGCTACCGATCCAAGAGCTCCCAATGCAGCTAGGATTGGAATCAACGGTAGAAACCCACCGGTTTTGTGCTGAAATGGGATAATTCTTGGTATTCCCACCTTTCTTTTCCCTCCCACTCTTTTAACAGCTAGTCGTGCAGCTTTGATGGCAGCTAATGTTGTATTTTTAATATTGTTAACGTTATTCAGCTGATTGTTGTTAAATGATTTTTTCAACGATTTTTCAACTTTTCGTACTATATCTCGCCTGAATGAATTGGGACGCTTTTTTAGACCCATACCTAACTTCCGTTTAGCTTTCATTGCCGTTGTTACAAACCGAGCAGCAGCTTTTTCACTTAATTTTGCGTTTTTGCTTTTAACTCTTTCCCAAGCTTGATTTTCCAATTCCAAGTCAGCTTTATGTCGATCTTCCAGCAACCCGGTTTTTGAGTAGAATATATCGTGTTTTTTACATAAAGTATCTAATCTATTAATTCCACTGTCACCCCTTGCTAATCTTTTTTCTAGTCTAGTACCAGGTCCACAATATTGATATCCGGGAATGTGGAACTCAATTGGTAATTTATTTATTAACGAGTTAAATAACCCTTCTCCAGTGAATGATAACATTAGACTGAAGTCGATTCTCTCTAAATATCATGTATTTATATTTTTCTGTAGTTCCTATTATTAATATTTATCATATTAGTTGGTTTAGGTTGGATAATTAAAAAAAATTTTTTTCGTTTAAATATTTTTATTTTCTACAATCTCAAACTGACTTGCCGGGTGAAGTTTTCCAGTGTTGAGTTGTCCCTTAAACACGAGGGAATATCTTTCAGATGAGAAATCCTCCAAGTGTGGCTTGAATGCTACCGTGACTCTCTGCGGTAGGAATACAACATTCTCCTCCAATTCCAGTAAGACGCATTCCCCGAATTTTGTCTTCACCAGCTTGCCTGAATATATTTTCAATGGCAAATCTTGCGGTAATTCCGCCAACTTGATGCTGGATTTCCGATTGAGGCACGTCAACTTGTTGATTGCTTGTAGATCCATGTTGTCCGCTTTCAAACTAAACTGAGTTCTCCAGCTAGAACGGACCACCTTATATCCTAACCTAGTGGTAGAGAGGGGGAGCTGAACATGTCATAACAATTCTTAATAACCTATCGAGGTCAAGTACCGTCCGGGGTTACGTCAGGTCAAAATGCAAGTCCGCACCTGTCGGAAAAGGTGAATAACCTCCCGGGGGTCACGCCAGGTCAAAATGCAAGTCCTCACCTGTCGGAAATAAACATCTGCCACGTAGCGGCCGAGGCCGTGACGTCACTGTCCTGATGCCCGCTTTGCTTAACTACTTGGGCTAACTAAAGTGTTATTACTATAACAAATGTCTGCGCTTAATTGAAGTATTAAATCTAAACCTATAAGTCCATCAATTTTTTCTGAAAAATCAAATATGTAATATTTCTGTATTGAAAATTGGAAATAGTGGCAAAATGGCAATTTTGTCATGGAAAGATGTCGCGTGCGCTGTTTTTATAAGAAAAGTTCATTTTCGACATAATTTGGGAAATATTTAAAGGCTAATTTTGGGCTTAAAAAGGAACGTGTGCTTCCAGAATCGATTAAAAATTTAGCGTCTAATTCGGGTATATAAATATAAGTAAGTTTTATCGACAAATTATTTAGGTGTATTATTTCGTATTGGAATCGCGACCAGTATCTGGAAAATCCTGATTTTCAGTAATTTCTGGTTGGGTTTCTCCTTGGTTCGGGATTTCACATATGTCGTATTGAGGGTAGCAATAGTTTTCGAAAGCGTCATTGTAATAATAGTCATAATCTGGATAATAATTTGGCTGAGAAGAATCAGTATATTCCGAATATTGAACTGAGTCATTTTTGGGGAAATTTTCGATTACGTCTTGGTTAAATAGTTCCTGACTTTAAAATTTACGTTGGGGTTGTTTTACAAGGGTACTTGTTGTGGTATCCATTGGTTCTGGTTTCGTTCTAGACATGTTAGTAACATTAGTTTTTTGGGGAAAGTTTGGTCTAAATTGGGGTTGGAAATGTCTTTGGAAGTTTTGTGTGAAAGTTGGCCTTTGTTGCGTAAAATTTTGAAAATCCGGTCTTTGTTGCATAAAGTTTGGGAAACTTGGTCTTGGTTGATTCAAATGATTAAAAGGTGTTCCAAATGTGGGAGAACGTCCAAATGTAGGTGGTTGGTTAAATGTTGGGGGAATATATTGTGGAAAAGTAAAGTTTGGTTGTGGAAATGGTGGTGGTTTAAAATTATGATTGTTAGGTCTCGGTAAATTTGTTGGTTTTGGTCTGTATGAAATACTATTATGTACTGGTTGTCTAAAATTTTGATTATGACCTGTCTTGAAGTAAACAAAATTTTCTTCTTCTGTCACAAACGACATTGCCTGTTCAAGAGAATCCTAACTACAAGATGCATATTGTAAGGTAAAACATTAATGAAGGTTTTCAGAGCAAATTCTTCATAATGATTAATTTTAACAATTTTTATATTTCGGTCCCCGTTAGTGCCATTAAGTTTTGCAAAAAGGAGGCTACGCGTATCTTGGATTCGCATTCCGAACTGTAAGGGTGTTCATTCCGAACTGTAAGGGTGTTTCATTACGAAATGGTCTTAACGAAATTAGGTCCTGAATACGACAATCAATACTTCGTTGATCGGCAAAAGTAGCTATTAGTGCGTTTTTTTATTAAAATCCAATTATTTAATTCTGAACGTGATGCAATAAGGTCTGCCGTTCTATCTCTTAACTTACTCAAAATTGTGTCAAATAAACATATATTAATCGGGTCTGCTGGATTTTGGACATTTTGGAAGGCTTTCAGAAAATTTTCACAAGCGTTTACAAATCTTTGCAAGAGTTTTGGGTTACCATCAAAAGGGGGTATATTATCAGCTTGATATTTTAAAAGGTTATAATTGATTGCATTACCGTTTGGCATGATTATTGGATTTAAAAGTTCTGAATTTAAATTTAAAGTTAAGTTTTCTACAGAGGATATTACATTTTCTAAATCTTCCAGTTTGGGTAAAACACGCACAAAAAGTTAAAACAAAAAGCAGAATTTACACTTACACTAGTAGAAAAACGATGACTCTCATATTCACTCTTCTTTTTTCTTCTTAAACTACAGTGCCTTATAGGACGAGCAATGTGTGTCTCCTCCCAGGCTTCTTAACCTAGGGTTCTGCTCACAGACGATGCTTGTTCTGCTGCAGAAGAGGGTTGGATCGATGCTAGACCACCCTTGCTGACTATCTTGCTCCTGTCGTCTCGATGGCTGCTTCACTGACCGTTGGCCCTTGGTATCGACGTTCACGTGGCGATAGCGCCGATTTTTGGATTCTGCGCGCGCGAATCGCCGACCGATTGGTTCTTTTACGAATAAACTCTTGAAAGAGACCGAAAGGTACCGATTTTTGGTTTTTCGTTTCGCTAAAAGTCCGAACGACTGCGCCAGTTAAGGGCTGTCAATGAAAAAAACCGTTTTTAAAAACAATGTTTAATGACGAGCAGCGGACAAGAAGTGTCTGTTGAAATTACATGGGTTACATTTATAAATTCAGGGAAGCATACTCAGCGTAATGTTATCTTTTATTTAATTTATTTTTAATTAATTTAATTTTTTTTACTACGAGTATTCACCGGGCTCTTCTGATATTTATAAAAGTTTTTTGTTGGTTTATTTTTATCGGACCGGGCGACTTCCACCGGCGGCTTCTGTTTTTGTTTCTTATTAGTCAAATGTGCTGTATAATGTTTTGTTGATTTGGAGGTAACTTATTCAGTACGTCGATCTTCTTCGTCTTCTGTATAGTAGGATTCTTCGTCACTATTTGGGTTAGAATTCTTCTCTTCGATTTTTTGAAGCTGCTATAAACTGTATGTGGAACGCCGTTGATAATTAATTTTCCACTTTTAATTTTAGAAGGCAGGTTTTGTGCAAACGCTAGTTTTTGGTGTTTCTTAAGTATTTTTTGAGACTCTCTTTCTTCGTCAGTATAATCGTCCGCAATAGATAGTTTATGTTCCTTCAGTCTCTTAAGTTTTTCTGGATTTTCGAATATTTCAGCTTTTTTTCAAATAGGAAATAAATTCAATCAAGACTGGAGCTGTAGGAGATTTCCCGATTCTATATGTGATATTAATATAATATTCTTTGATGATATTTAGCTCCAGTATCCCATTCAACTTATTCAGTACTGCTGTCACTAACGAATTTTCCCTTTTACTTCTTCAACTCCGAATACCACTATATTATTTCTTCTATTTATTCTTTCCAACTTAAAGCACTTCTTCAGCTCTTCAATTTCTGTTTTAGCTTCTTTCAATTCTTTCTTCAATATTTCGACATTTTCATGAATTTCTTCTTTGATTTCCTTTGTTTGACTTTTGTTCGCCTCGATTAATAATTTATATAGCTTTATTTGATCAGCAGGTAGTTCATCCTCAAGATTTGCGAATTTCTCGTAAATAATAAACAACCATTGGTGGAATTACAATATATAACTTGTTCTCGATGCCGTCGGACACTGCCGTTTCAATTTGTGGGCAAATGTTTCTGTTTTCCAGCATCGTTGGATAAATCTTCCAGTCACAAGTACACACGGTGTATGCGAGTTTTCAAAATTACTTACTGGAGAAAGTCCAAGAGATGAACTCCGATTTGTAACCAGTGGTAAGGCGTATTTCTACAGAGCACAGTGCACACGACCTTCACCTTTCGCAGTCAAGACTCGATTACTGTTTATATTTCTTTTTAATTCACTTGTTTATATGGGGGAGGGAGAGTATTTATTTTCAATAAAAAACAATTTTATCGTTTTCACATGGTTTATTAAATATACATTTGCAAATGTATCTTATTTTATAATCTATACATAAGTATACACTGTGGCCATTAAAGTCTACATCATCAGGTAAGTTTTTTATGTGCTATTCATATAGTTTGCACAGGACGGGAAAAATTTGTATTATTAGATTTTTAAAAATATTATTGCGGGCTATGTTGATGCCTGTTTTGGGTACACTATTCACTATTGGAACTAAACTTAATTAAAATTATTAAAATTAAAAATTGGGAATATTGGAGAAAGTTATTAATGTGCCTCTGTTCCAATTTTCAGAAAGATATCAGGCAGTGGCGTATCCAGGATTAACGTCTGGGAGGGGCAATCGGTTATAAATAACAAAACTCTGTCCATAATTTTAACGAATAAAAACAAAACAAAAACATTTTCTGAAATAAATAAATACAGGGTGTCCGGAAATAAATGAACCAACTTGAAAAATTTGAAAATATGACGAAAAGTTCATATACGAACATGGGTCTGCAGATGTTTGTTTCTTTGGAGGCTACCTTTTTTTTGAGAAATATTTGAAATACTAGTAGAACAACACCCCCCTAAGTCACCAAAAGTTTCCATGAAACTTTCTTACGCAACTTCTGACACCCAAGACAACATGACAAAAAAAAAGGTTCATTTAGGCAAGTGTAGCTGGCTCTAAAAATAACTCATTCAAGATTGGGGTGTTGAAATTGAAATTTTGTTTTTGTTTTTAATTTTTTTAAAGTAACTTTTTGAGACGACAAAATTTGCTTGCAAAGTTTGGTAGCCGGAGTTTTTTTTGGGAAGGGAAGTCATAATTTGGTATTATTTTTGGTGCAATCCGTAGAGGGCTATTCGCTCGGCTATACGCTATCATTATTTAATTTAATTTGCCCTAACTTTTTTGACAGTAAACTTTTACTACCATTTTGTGGATGTATCCTCTTCCCAAACGTTTTCTAAGCAAAAAAGGTATACTTGGTGAATAACGCCAAAGGTGACTGTTTTCGAGAAATAAACAAGCACATTTATTTTTTGACAGTTTACTTAATTAACTTGTTTTTTTTTTTCAAGAAAATTTTGTCGTCTCAAAAAGTTACTTAAAAAAATCGAAAATAAAATTTAAATTTCAACACCCTACATCTCGAAAACCAAACATCTGCGGACCTATTCATATGAACTTTTCGTCATATTTTCCATTTTTTTTTTAATTTTTTAAGTTATTACCGGACACTGTATAACATAAAAATAATTTTTCTTCAAACCAGTAAAATCTATATCACAAAATCAAGTATTCTTTTTTTTGGTCTTGAGCTCGTCAAATATCTCTTCTGGAGATATGGGTATTTCAGGGTACACATAAAGGAATGTTAACCCATTCAGTGGGTTTTCGCTAATATTGTCTCTAATATAAATTAACACTGTAATTGTGCAAAATATGTTTAGTAGGTTGTTTTGCCTAATTTACGGTTACCTACACGCTGCACAGAATATCTAGCTACGCTATACGGCGCGGCGGCGCGTTCTCAAATCTACTGCACAGGTTTTAATTTCGAGAAGACAAGATGAAACAAATAACAAATTGTAGATGTCTGATGTTCACTGCATTTTCAGATTAGGCCAGGAGTATATAATTTTTGGTATTATTAATTTTGATATTACCAATCTCGTTTATCTCGACAGGTCTGGGGGGGGGGCAATTGCCCCCTTTGCCCCCCCCTGAATACGCCACTGATATCAGGATATTCGTTTTTTCTTCATACTTTCTCTTAACATCGGTGCCTACTCGATATTTTTTCGGCAAATAATCTAAGGCATTTATTTACTGGTTCCCTCCCTGGTTCCACTCTTACTAAGTGATAATATAACAATACAACTAAATTCCAACGCAAAGTTAATGCGAAAAAGGAGAAAATTAAGGTTTTCTAAAATATTAAAAATACCCCGTTTGTAGCAAACTTTATGAATAGCACTGTACATTATTTTGTATTTATCAGTAAAACTAATAATCAAATATCACAAGCAGTGGTTAATCTTAAAAATGTACAAAATACAGCACACCAATTATATATCATTAACACACCCATTACTAAGTTTGATTTTTTGAAATCCAACCCATCAACAAAAACTCTCACAAGAAATATAACGCATTCCAAAAATAATATTGCAGCATACAGTGTAAGAAACGGGAGGAAAAATATTGGATGCTCCTAAAAAGAAAATACAGCAAACTGAATGGAAATTTTTCTTACAGTTTTAGTAGAGCGCTTATTACACATTATTAGATACGAAATAAGGACAGCGTAACATGCCGCTATGATAGAGCGCTTATTACAGAGTACAGCAAGATATCTCGCGCCTTAATAATAACATTGTTATTATAAAATGAACTATTTTTTAGGTGTGTTGTTCGCGACAAATTGCTGCCGTTATCGCGTAGTGACCAAACGCTGAAAGAGGATTAAATAAGACCTATAGTTGAGGAGCATAATGCACATTTACATACTCCTTGTTTTTTATGAAAGGAATAAGTTGCGACTATATTTATCCAAATAAAATAATAAATTATTTACAATAATTCCAATGTATTGCATTTTTCCTACACTATTTTACAAGTGAAGTAATGGTAATTGTATGCAATGCTAGAACTTCTAATATCACGTGGGTTCGCGCCGCACCACTGCAGGTATTTTTCGTTGGCCGCGATTACAACTGTGCGGAACTTACCGTCCGCCCCGTCTGTACGTTGGTGCGTGGAGACCTCTATGGACTCTCTGGCATCTAAATTTTTCGTAGAATATTTCTTTTTTGACGTCTCACCCCTCCCGTCTCTCTTTTGTGTCTTATCGTCCGTATATGTATAGTGCGTCTTAGTATAGTTCGGCCCAGTTGCATTTATTAATAGTAAGAATAAAATAATATTGCAAACAATAATTAAAACAAACATTAAAGTTAAAACACATTTTGATGGTCAATAAACAGTATATTTTCTCAAAATTTCCCTTGAGAATTTTACCACCAAAGATTTGAAACGGTGTGTCTTCAGCCAACTGATTCAGTTTAACAGTCTGCTGTGTTTGTAACATTGAACGTGAATTAATTTTATTTAGATTTCTAAAATTAATTAATAAAACACTGGTAAAACATATATTTTTTACTAACAATTTAGTTTTTTTCGTTCAAGGAGACGAGTCGATAAACAACAGCAGCAGTCACAGTAGGAGTCCGTCAGTAACGATGATCAGAGGTGTAATCTGCAACAAAATAAGTTCAGTGTGTTGCTATGAATTTTTCAAATTTTCTTATATCGCTTCAAAATTCCATAGCGCACAGTAAAAACAATACTATTAAGTTTTACTTACTTAACTAATTTTCTTCCTTATCCAGTCACACACATGTACTTAGGGACAGGTTTTTAGGCGATTGGTAAATGTCTACGTCGTTTTTTGAACAACAATCTATACCCCGCAAGCGAAGAACATACTTTTTTTTATTAAAATTCTATGTCGCCACCATTGCCATGTTTACCAAACAAAATCCTGTTCCATTCTTTGAAAGTGCTAAACCGAGAACTACATGCACGTTATGTTATCCGGCAACGTTAGGGAGAAATTTCAGTTTATTTGGTTTTGAGGTCAGTTATATTATATATAGACAATTTTTGTTTGGGCTATCTCTGTATTTATTTTGTATCGCGGCGCAAACGCCGACAATGGGTTACCTACTAAAAGTCCATGTCTGTCGACAAGCTGCCGAGGCTCATGACCTCCAACACCCTGTGCAAGTTCTGTCTCTCTCCAGAATATAAAGTTCCTCTTTTTTAGATTTCGTTCAATGTGTCCAGAATTATTACCTTTTACGTAAATTTTTTAATACACTTTATCAAGTCCCTATATCGCTAAATTTACTCCTGTATTAAAAAAAATCTAGATATATGTAATTTTTTGGACAATGTAACAATTAAAGTCTTTTTGTCTTTCCTGCTGCGTCGTGTTTTTACGTACCCTATATATGAAAATGGAGGGGGGCGCACCAAGTGCCACCTTGCCTACTAACAGCCCAGCAAACACAAAACATCACAGTTACTTCCCTGGGAGGTAACATTGTGGACATCAATGTCGCGTGCGAGGTTGTGCAGGACTCATATGGGACGGCACCGTCGCAATAACCAGGCCCGCCAGCTGAAAGCGATGAGTCATCCAAGGGAGGTCAGCCCTTAGGCGCCTTAGCCAAATTCAAATTTCGAGGTGTCAACTTGGTAAATTTGGTAAAAAACACTTTAAAACGATTGTTTACATATATAGCTCATGGTTTTACAACACGGATAATAATCTACGAGAGTGAAAGTCACATTTTCAAGGGGTTTTGGTGCATTTAGATATCTACCGGTGAAATTTTCGTAAATGCCAATAATTTTCTTATTTGACTGCCTAGATACAACTAAATTCGGATAAATAAAACCATAAAACTTACTGATTTCAAGGTGGTTTCGTTTAATCACGTAAAATTGTTAGGTATAACACTCTCCAACAGTCCAAATCAAAATCCTGGAAATCTGTGTAGGAACAAAATCTCTTTTGATGGCCTTAACCCACTTTTCCCTTAAAATGGGGATTTAGGGAGGAAAAAGCGGGCACTTTGGGACCGCCTTTGTAGTTTCCCTTGCAGTTGGGAACGGAACACGTCCACTGCATGATTTAAATTAGTCCGAAACTATAGACACAACCTAAAACCTATAAACTAAAATTGAACTTAAATCACTTTATTCTGAACCACTGCTGTTTTACCACCTTATTAATAAAACTCCACGTCCTATATTACTAAAAAACACAGTCCAACACACAACAAACGTCCTTTAAAACAGGAAAATCGCCAGACAAGTAAACGTAAACAACTTCAAAAAGCAACCTCCCGACCTCCCTGTGATGACGTAGTGACGTTTCGCGTCGCCAGCTGGCAGGCCTTTATCATTGCGACGGTGCCGGATGGGATGTTTGTAGAAAGCCTAGAAAGCCAAATGTCTCCCACATTATGTCAGCAAGAGCGAAGTTCATTATTATCCTCACATAGAGCAGTTTAAGAGATGTCCCATATTACTCCCACTGTTAACATTTTCATCAATATTAAATTCAACGTCTTATAAATATCATGTTATCATCAGTGGAATTTTATTTTCTGACTGCAATACGAGTTTCAATTATGCCTTGAACGGGTGTGCCATCTGTAACAGCAAATAAACATCCATCTCTGAAACAGATGGAGCAGTTCATTGCGATTTCCATAAGAACTTGCTAAATTATCTTTTTAACTTCCTTGAGATTTCAGTGGGATGTATTTTAAAGACCTTATAATATCTCTTTTTAACACTCTTGTGACTTCAGAGCAATGTATTTATAGGACCCTATAATATATCTTTTGAACATACTTGTGATTTCAATAGGATGTACAGGGTGTTCCAAACAACATAGTTATTTTTAATTTTTATAAAAAAGTCATTTGTGATAAAAAAAGTCTGCTGCTTGTTCTTAAAATAAGATTGGCATGGAAAAGTTAACATTACCTACTTATACTGGGTGACCAGAAAATTGAAAAACCGTTAATTAGCATAAGAGTAAACTGCTTCTATTTGTAGAATATTGAAAAATGTTATAACTTTTATTTATATACAGTTTTGTCGTACTAACTACAGAAAATTATTTAATCGAAGAAAAACAAGATAAAAATCAAAAAATCAAAATAGGCCCAACTTGAAATTTTTCTACACATAAGTAACTTACCATGCTGAACAAATTTAACCTTATAATATTTTTCAGTATTTCTACAAATAGAGGCAGTTTACTCTTATGCTAATTAACGTTTTTTCAATTTTCTGATCACCTACTATAAGAAATGTTAACTTTTTCCACGCCACTCTTATTTTACGGACAAGCAAACTTTTTTTTATCAAGAACGACTTTTTTTGAAAAATTGAAAATACAAATTTTTACAAGTATACAGGGTGTCCCAATAAGGACTCCCGTCGCCGATATCTCCGTAACAAAAGATATATTTTAATTCTGCAAACGCTGTTCGCTAGGACGTAAAGAGGACTTAATTCTTAACCGCTAAGCGTTAATTTGTCATTGGCGTATAGATGGCGCTGCGGTGGAAAGAAACTTTTCGATCCTAGGAACGTTGAAACGTAGCGCATCTGAAAGACTGGATAATTTGGAGAAACTTTTGTTCTATGGACAATTTTCCTATTGTTACTAGTTTCTGAGATAACCGCTCTACAATGTCATTTACAAAAAATGAGCTAGTTAACTCGCTTAAAATTAACTTTAGAGGAAAGAGTTATTAAAAATATCATTGTAGTTCACTAGGACGAAGAAAATAGCGACACGTGTCAAATTATTACACATCCGGTTTGACCGGAAGTACCGGAAGTGACCCATTTTTCAGTTTAAAATGAACATATTGTATAATTTATCCCGCAAAAGTGAAAAAACTTAATTTCCAGTGTCATATAATAACAATAACACCATGTATGACAACGACAATTTGGTTGAATTTATTTTTATTAACCGAAGGTGGCTCTGTCTCTGTCTATTGTTTCAATATGATATTTAGCTTCAAACGCCCAGGTAATTCTCTAACGTTGTCAATTTGTTTCTTACCTAATTAGTTTCTTAATTTTTGTAATAATGGTTAATTATAATAATGAGGATAAATTAAAACATGGTATTAGTTTATGGAGAATGCGGTAAAAACAGTGTTGTAGCCTCTGCTCGTATTTAGGTATGGAAATAATTTTGACAACAAAGATGTGAGATTGTGAGTGTAAATGTATCTACAAGAAAAAGTGATGATTGCCAAATAGCATGAAACACGTGTATGCGGTTACTAGTTTTTTTTTTTGTTTTCTAACTTTGAGTGCTTATGCCCATTATCACTTTTTCTTGAAATAATTTTGAACATATTTATTGTAAACATACATGTTTAATTTCTATAATGTGACCTTCGGTTAATAAAAATAAATTCAGCCAAATTGTCGTTGTCTACATGTACCTACAAGGTGTTATTGTTATTAGGTATATTTTTTCCTATTTTGAGGGAAAATTGTACACTATCAAATTTGTTGTTAATATCCTTACTTGTGATACTCAAATGTGATATTGTCGGCTTTTTTTAGGACACTGAGAAAAAAACAAATACTTTATTTCCTCTCGCTAACGTTTCGCTCTTTTATTTAAAACCTTCTTCAGAGCTACAAACAACAGTCTTCGTCCAACCGTTTATTGTAAAATTATTTATGACGTACACAAGTTATGTGTCAATTTTGGATTTTTAAAATTGTTTTCCCAGGTGAGAATATTATCAATGTCTGTAAAATACGTAATTATATAGTATTATAGTCATTTTAAAAGTGGTTTAAATTATTATAGAAATAATTGTCTTATGTTGTTTGTAGCTCTGAAGAAGGTTTTAAATAAAAGACCGAAACGTTAGCGCAAGGAAATAAAGTATTTGTTTTTTCTCAGTGTCCTAAAAAAGCCGACAATATCACATTTGATTGTACAGTATGTTCATTTTGAACTGAAGAAATGGGTCACTTCCGGTACTTCCGGTCAAACCGGATGTGTAATAATTTGACACGTGCCGCTATTTTCTTTGTCCTAGTGAACTACAAAGATATTTTTAATAACTTTTTCCTCTAAAGTTAATTTTAAGCGAGTTAGCTCATTTTTTGTAAATGACATTGTAGAGCGGTTATCTCAGAAACTAGTAACAATAGGAAAATTGTCCATAGAACAAAAGTTTCTCCAAATTATCCAGTCTTTCAGATGCGCTACGTTCCAACGTTCCTAGGATCGAAAAGTTTCTTTCCACCGCAGCACCATCTATACGCCAATGTCAAAATGAACGCTTAGTGGTTAAGAATAAAGCCCTCTTCACATCCTAGCGAACGGCGTTTGCACAATTAAAATATCTCTTTTTGTTCCGGAGATATCGGCGACGGGAGTCCTTATTGGGACACCCTGTATAGTTAAGTCCATCCGGGGGATACGTCCGACAAATTCGATGTAGGTAATAAACAAATTTGCCCAATTATTGTTTTTCGAGGAAGCATTTTCAGAATATTTTAATATATTCACCTGTCGAAGTGTCCCCATATCTCGTCTCGTAACTTTGTGTGAAGTAAAACTCTTAATATTGTACAAACTGTTATATATTGCATATAAGTACCTATATAAGTACCTACATATATTATATATATATATATATATATATATATATATATATATATATATAATAAATATATAATAAAAAAATATATATATATACTGCTCAATAAAATATTTTTCTTCTCTCTCCCGCCTCTGCTTGGCGTGACGAAGCCAATCTTTAGCTGTCACTTCAAAATCTTTTTCAGAAATCCCCGTGCCACGTCTGATTGCATCTAAAAAAAGAACGACGGATTGAATGTCTTGAAAATGTAGCACCATAATATTGTGTGCGTTTAAGGTGGCCAAGCATTCCAAGTGCTTTGATTGTAGCGCTTTGTAATTTCGCTTGCTAGCGCTAGCATTTTTTCGTTAAACAGTTAATTTTTGATAGTAAAGGTAGCGCCCGAAATGTCAAGAGAGTAATAAAATAACCTCAACAACAGACTAACGAGTAATACAGACAATTCCTTAGCGACATGTGTCAAAAGGAGACTCGCTTTTTAGCGAAATATCTTCCGAACACATGAATAATGTGCATTTTATTTGATTGTACATTAATCTACATAGCGAAGAGATTGTACTAGAACCCAATTAACGCTTAAAATACTGTCTGCCTTTCTGTAAATTGAAATGGAGACTCGCTTATTTCTGACACATGTCCGTAAGGAGGTTTCTGTTGCAAAGCTATTTATTCTGTGCCTCAACACAAAATCAAAATTTTACAAAGGACCCGCTTATTTTCGAAATTTTTTGTTCAGATAATAATTCAACAATTATTTTACAAGCAGCTAGTGATGATATAGTAAAATATATGAAAAGCCGGACCTGTAGTTAATCTTGTATCATATTCCTGTAGCAACCTATACCGCGCAAAAGAGACGTCCGACCGGGGGAATAATTTGGCGGCCATGTTTAACCCTAAATGAGGCGGGAAATTTGGAATAATTTATACGGGTGGGTTCCATAAATAATGTAATGTCTTGGTTGTTGTTTTGTGTAAAATGGAAATTATTTTATTTACGTAGTTAAGTACAACATAGGTCCAAGATTTTTGTTGGTTTTAATTTTAAATTAATGCATTCGGGAAACGAAGCAGTTAACTAGGTTGAGAAATAATACAACTTAATCAAAACAATATATTTTAATCATCATAAAGAGAATAACTAATATAATTATTATTGTACATTATACCTTATACAATAGCTATATATATTATAAATAATTACTCATAAAAAACATGAAAAGATTTTTAATTACCGAACATTTTCATACAATATTACTTGGGATAATTATTTCTTTGAATACTTTTAATAATAATAACCTATTTTCCAGGAACATATTTATACCTATTTCTGAATTTTTTGGCAGCTAGTTTTATTCCTTAGAACTTTTTTGTTTTTGTTGCAGGCAAAAGAAAACTTGGTAACTTCAACTTCTACCACTTTAATCTTTTCTTCAAAAATGCAAGTGAAATAATTACAATTATTACGCTCTTCTTTGATAAGCTTCAATAATTTTGCTGACGGTGATCTGCAGTTAACAGGTTTACTTGCTGCTGCTGTTTGCATTTCTTCGGTTAATTCTATTTGCTCAAGAAATGCGGCTCTCTTCGTCGAATGGAGAATTACAATGGCTCCATTTTCCTCATCTCCATGATTCTTGAACCGGAATGAATTTCTTTGGTGGTTTTACCAATTTTGACTCCATTGCTTCTTCGGTTAGGTTTCTACATGGTAGAGCGCCACTTTTCGCGTTCTTTCGTGTTGTAATAAAAAATCCTGTTCGTTAAAATGAATAGAACGCGCATACATAGAGTCCTTCCAGAGAATATTATTGTCAATGACAACTAGAGTACTAAGCCACTTTCTAAATTTAGTTTCTTCTCTTGAAAACCTTAAAATCAGAAAATATAATTGAAAAAATTATATTATTTGGCAAAAAATTATACCTATTTACTTACCTATGGAATGTAATTTCACAATCTGGATATAAAAGTCTTTTCGCGTTTGCACCAAGTCATCTCTTTTCATTCGCTGGGCCTTGCCGTGCGCAATAGGGCCAAAAGCGGTATAATACAGGTAGGTATGTGGTACGTCGGTATCTATTAAACTTTCAATTTCACCCATTTTGTAAAAAAGTACTACATAACCGGCTTCTACCACATCACAACAATATAAATAAAGGGAACTGACAGACAAAGTAAGGTTAGAATAAACCGCTTACAGCAGTTGAGAGTGACCAAGCGCAATATAAACCGTTCAAGGTGCGCAAGCAGCAATCCGCTTGCAAGCGATTGCTTCCGCTTGGTAACCTTAAACGCATACATTATCAAGGGCTTCATGTCAATTTTATTGCTATCTTTAAAAATAAAGTAGTTAAGGGGGTTCAAAATAACTATGGACACTCTGTACCTATCGAGGTATCTATAATAGGTATAATAAATTCTATGGGTTCTTGCAACCAATTTTTATGCCAAAGTTTTTTCTGATTATGCCATAAATAAAAAAGTTATAAGTTTAAAAATTGAATTTTTCGTAAAAGTAGATATGAAAAAAAAATTTGGTTTTGTGCAAAAAAGTTCAACGAGAATGCGGGTTCTTTATACTGTTCAAGATACCATGCCTTAAGTTTTACTACCTACGTCGATTATGGTTTATTGGGATATTGAATTTTTCAATTATACCTAGGTAATATTATACTTAATGTTTAAAAAAACACAGATATTTAAACACCCCAAATAACCCTTGTTATTGTAGTGAAACTAGTACAAGTGAAAAAGTAGTGTCAAATTGTCAATAATTATCATTTGTTTTCCATGGCACCCATGAAAACTGCTCTTAAACTTGCATATTTTGAAGAAAAAAAAGCTTTATTGTGAAAATACTACCTAGCGGGGCAACTATTATAGGACATATATTTATATCGTTATCAGAAAAAAGAGTAATAGATTACAAATTTCTAATAAACTACAATAGGGTATTCCATTTAAAAAACACTAGTTTAGTTAGCAGCACCCTGATAAGCCCTCCAAACCCGGAGAAAATTTCCTACAACTTTTGTAAGAACAATTTTTTCTAAACTGAAAATAAACAGTTAAGGGGTGAAATATTGTCAACTTAACGACTTCAGTCGGGACACCCTATATCACACATAATTGTATAATTTTCACAAAAGGCTACTTATGGCGTAGGATATTCTTTGGTAATATTTATATTATAAAATGGAATCGCGTCGACATCAGGGGTAGGTACGGTCTATAATTGCCAAAACGCGCTTATGAGTATATACCTATATCCTATATTGATTTATACCCTATAGAGTTATACAAAATGGCGGCGTTCGAGCAGGCAGCGTTTGGGGCTGCATATTGGTTTTATAATATTGATATCGCGAAATAAGTAACTGTTTGTTCCTACCTGTTTGATGAACAAGCCAAGGATGGGTAGGTACAAAGTCTACAAAGTGCAAGGAGCGCGGGACGGGAACACAAACGTACGAACTTTACACGTTTTTACAACGGCAAACACTCTACGACTGAACGCCGCCGTCGCCGACGCGAGCCGCGCGCGGCATTACCGCGCTGATTCCTACGCCCTGAACTTTCACGGGCGCAGGCGCGGGCCAATAGACCTTGATCAGAAAATGCTTTTAACGGGTTGAAAATGTAGGAAGTTCATAGGGAAGTTCCAAAGCAAAGGCCTATAAACAGCTTAATAATATCTCGTGAATTTATTCGCAAATTGTTCATAATATGTATGCCAGCAGGAAGTAACAATTTGATGTTGTAATGAAGTCTCGATCAAATAACTTATATGCCGCCAATAAATGTTGACACTACGACTTCCAAAACTGTGTTATGATATGTATGAACATTCACATTTAAACTGTCCATAGAAAGATAAAAAATGTAAAAAATGTGATGTTATTTTGTGAATCGGATTTGAACGTAAAATAGAGGTATTTGCTGAACCGACTTTGTAAATCTGAAAAAGTCCTCTATTTGGAATTTACTTTAGGTTAACAGTGAGAAGTCTCAACCAATACATAGTTTTACTTGCAATAGGAACTTCATTCGGAATAACTTATAGCACGAGTTACTCGGACTTCGCAAAATGTCTTTGTGATGTTTCTGGTTTGCTGGGAGACCAGAAAATAAAGCAGAAGTTAAATTTTTATGAACATAAAAGTTTCTGGATCCCATCGCTTCGGCTACTTTTGCTTAGGCTGAGCCAGAAGATCGATCCTTTGTCCCATTTGATGATATTGAAAAATTCCTACCCACTCCCTAATACAGCAGTGGGACGGAGAACTTCATTCCGTTTGATGTTAATTTCACAGGCTACAATTTGGCGATAAAGTACGTTTAATTTTAGATATTTTGTTGGTTGTAGAAGAAAATATGTTATGTTCGCTCTGTTTCAATAAACGTTTACCTCGCTTTTGCTATTTATAATTTTTCAGTTCTGTAAAAACCGCACTGTGGTATAAATTTTGCTCTTTTACATTCTTACCCCAGAAAACTTTTGAAGTTAACCTGTGCAGTATGATCATCGTTTTAAAAAATAATTTGAAAAACTAAAAAATTACATTTTCTTGTTGAAATATATGAAGTGGGCAGCTGAAAGCAGTCAAGAGGAACATACATAAATTAGAAGTTTTAAGTAGTTTTTTTGTATAAATCGGAATAAATTGGCATGATTAAAATTTTACTTCATACGTACCCCACCTTATCTTAAATTGAAAACCAAAAGAGTAGTATTAGAGAATAATTTCAATAAGAAGGAAGTGCGCTCAAAAAATATACCATTCCAGTGACGTATCATTTGGGATTAGATTGGAAATAAATACATTTAGCGGCGTTATGACGTCACAGGCCTTTTTAAAAAATTTACTTTTAATAGCTAAAATTATTTCTTGTCGGGCTCTCGCACTTTCATGCGGCACCTAGCAACATTTTACTGTTTATATTTCTTTTTAATTCAATTGTTTACATGGGGGAGGGAAGTATTTATTTTCAATAAAAACCAATTTTATCGTTTTCACATCGTTTATTAAATATACATCAAATGTAACTTATTTTATAATCTATACATAAGTACACAGTGTGGCCAAAAAGCCTACATCATCAGGTAAGTTTTTTTTATGTGCTATTCATATAGTTTGCACAGGATGGGAAAATTTGTATTGTTAGATTTTTAAAAATATTATTGCGGGCTATGTTGATGCCTGTTTTGGGTCCACTATTCACTATTGGAACTAAACATAATTAAAATTATTAAAATTAAAAATTGGGAATATTGGAGAAAGTTATTAATGTGCCTCTGTTCCAATTTTCAGAAAGATATCAGGATATTCGTTTTCTCTTCATTATTTCTCTTAACATCGGTGCCTACTCGGTATTTTTTTCGCAAATAATCTAAGGCATTTTTATTTACTGGTTCCCTCGCTGTTTCCACTCTTACTAAGTGATAATATAACATTACAACTAAATTCCAACGCAAAGTTAATGCGAAAAAGGAGAAAATTAAGGTTTTCTAAAATATTAAAAAATACCCCGTTTGTAGCAAACTTTATGAATAGCACTGTACATTATTTTGTATTTATCAGTAAAACTAATAATCAAATATCACAAGCAGTGGTTAATCTTAAAAATGTACAAAATACAGCACACCAATTATATATCATTAACACACCCATTACTAAGTTTGATTTTTTGAAATCCAACCCATCAACAAAAACTCTCACAAGAAATATAATGCATTCCAAAAATAATATTGCAGCATACAGTGTAAGAAACGGGAGGAAAAATATGGGATGCTCCTAAAAAGAAAATACAGCAAACTGAATGGAAATTTTTCTTACAGTTTTAGAGCGCTTATTACACATTACGAAATAAGGACAGCGAAACATGCCGCTACGAAATAAGGACAGCGAGATATCTCGCGCCCTAATAATAACATTGTTATTATAAAATGAACTATTTTAGGTGTGTTCTTCGCGACAAATTGCTGCCGTTATCGCGTAGTGTGCAAACGCTCAAAGATGATTAAATAAGACCTATAGTTGAGGAGCATAATGCACATTTACACACTCCTTGTTTTTATGAAAGGAAGTTGCGACTATGTGGAATCTCTTTATTATATGCTACGTAATGGTGTAGTACAGGTGTTTACCTTCGAGTTTCGCTATTTGGTTTTTATGACGTCATAAATCCAAGATGGCCGCCGACATTTATTCATTCCATTAAGAATAACTTCTTCCAGAGGGCTCATACGCAAAATGTGCATAGAACATTTTCTATTCTGCATGAGCAGACGAACAAATTTAGATCCTGTCAATTTTTCCGTACCTGCTACACTTTACGAGTTATGATCCATTATATGTATATGTCAGCATCTGTTTAGAATCATGGGTTAGGTTGTGCTGCTATTTACTCACGATAACTTTAGATTTACACTTATATGCAACAAACATTATAAGTAATTACAATGGCATGAAACACACTTCAGTAATACATACAGGGTGCCCCGTTAATGATTGTCCATAGAGCAACTAGGTACACATATTTCGGGCCGAAATATAACGATTGAGGCCAATATGCCTTAATAGAAATGTTGTTTGTTTAAGAAGTTCATTTGTTGAAATTGAATTATGTTTACATCTCCCAAAATAATCAAGCTGCTGAACTGAAATTTGGCATTGTTGTATTTTTGGGGACGAAGAATAACCTAAAGATGTCAATTTCTATGTATCTCACAAAGGGCGTCACTTGCGCTGTTTTTGAATGGTAGCTTTTATTCGTAAGTTTTTTGAGGTTTCCTTTTTATTCTTGCAGATCCATCATTTTAGTGCATGTTTTCACTCTGCAACAAAAAGGTACTCTTGTATCATAATGATAAAATCAACTGCTTGCGTTGAAATTGTCAAAATGTGCCCCAAAACACCTGTTAACTCCAACATAAACATAAACATAAACAAAATAAACAAAAAAAAAATGCAAAATGGGCATTGGTCAAAACACCATTTGTTTTTTTTAAATAGTGTCCAAATTTTGCCGAGTTCACTGAAAAAAGAGGTCCAAGTGCACATTGTACTTTACTTGACACTATTTTAATTACAACAGGTAAGATTTTATTTACTGCCATATATGGTGATGCGGCTTGTTGTTAATAAAAGCTTTTTGTCAAAATGTCAAAATGTCAATATTTCTGATAACATTTTTGAAAGAAAAAGTCAATATTTCCTTGCACTTAGTCGTTGCCAGGCAACGGAAAGTAACTGTTAGGAAATATTTATTTTTGTACTGTAAGGAAATATTATTTCCTTACAGTTATTTATAAACTAAAAACAAGTTGATTGTAATAATTTATATTCTTTGAGTAATTTTCGATTTTCGGAAAAATAGTATGTATACCTCGTAGGAAAAGCCACATTCCCCGACTCCGTATTGCCAGTCTCGGCTTAGGCCTCGACAGGCAATCTTTACGGTCGTCCGGGAATGTTCAGCTTTTCCTACTAGGTACACAATGTACTATTACGTGGAACGTAGTTTCATATAGACCGTCAGACAGTGACAGATTTTCCTTACTGATATTCTCATTTATGCCTTTGAGAGGGTTGAAAGGTAAATCGATGCTGAGTCGGAAAATAGTAATTTTAAGTTTGGCCCCCGGGGAAAACATATGGAAAATTCGATTTTTCAAAACAGAAAAATAGGTACTAATTCTCACTTATGCCATGTTCACCGAATGATTTCTTATACTATTCCGACCTCGAAAACCCAAAGGCATAAGTGTAGCGTGTGGAAAAAGGGTTGAATTAAGGGTTTGGCAGATCACACAAAAAATGACTTGGTTTACTGACTCTGTCAGTTATGCTGTTCGAAATGGTGAAAACTTATATCCTCACTAGCCCAAAAAAATGATTGGCAGAAGTGACGCGTGGGGAAAAATGCACTTTTGGGTCGGAAAATAAGTCGGAAAATTTTTTTTTTCGTCAACTGATTTCTGCACTTATGCCTCTGAAACTATAGAAAGTTTTATTGCAATTCATTTTATCCCTGACAAAATCAGTTGACGAAAAAAATTTTCCGATTTATTTCCGACCCAAAAGTGCATTTTTCCCCACGCGTAATTAGTAATTAAAAGTAATTTTTTTGTGATCTGCCAAACCCTTAATTCAACCCTTTTTCCACACGCTACACTTATGCCTTTGGGTTTTCGAGGTCGGAATAGTATAGGAAATCATACGGTGAACATGGCATAAGTGAGAATTAGTACCCTTTTTTCTGTTTTGAAAAATCGAATTTTCCATAATGTTTTCCCCGGGGGCCAAACTTAAAATTACTATTTTCCGACTCAGCATCGATTTACCTTTCAACCATCTCCAAGGCATAAATGAGAAAATCAGTAAGGAAAATCTGTCACTGTCTGACGGTCTAATACGTCAGTAACGGATTGACTTGTTATAAATAAAAATATCCTAAAAAACATTAATAGCAAATAATAGAAATATTAATTGTTGGTGTCGTTATATTTGTGCAGAACAGTGCAAAAAAAAATAGTAACAAGCTAATAAATACAAATATGGCATTAAGTTGTCACTATTAATAAGTCACTTACTCTAAATACTAGAGTACTTGTGAAGAACTCCGAGTTAGACCAAAGATTGTCGAAAGGCGCAAACGTACCCGCGCGGGGGACGCGTCGTCACAGTCCCGTAGTTAATGCCTAAGCGTGAAGAAGTCATGGAATGCAGGGTGTTATTGAAATCCTGTAACAAACTTTGACAGGTAGTATAGAACTGCCAAAAATTTTTAAAAGTTTCTATATAAACATACCTCTTCAAATGCTTTCCAACAAGAAAGATAAAGAGCGTTGAATTGTTCGCAAAATAAGGCAGCAAAAAACTATACATATGTGACCCTATACTTTCATTATTAGGTATATCAGAAATACTATTTATAATAACTTTATTTTTGCCAATCATTCAACGCCCTGTATCTTTCTTGGAAAGCATTTTAGGGGTATGTTTAGGAACTTTTTAAATTTTTTGGTTAGTTCTACCATACCATGTCAAAGTTTGTTACAGAATTTCAATACCCTGTATAGTTTCAAGTAATGCATTTAATTGTAACAACTAATACTGTGAGAATTGTCACAAGTGGTATATTTAATCATAGCAGTTAAACCCACCTTTTCGTCATAAAAGTTTGCATTGATAGAGGGAAACAAAATTCATATTAATATAAAAAACCTGAACACTTGGTACAAGTTACTATTATTTGGTATGATTAACTGGTTCAATAGACCCAATTAACCAAGTCAACTGTCATCAATAAAATGGCACACAGGAATCAGAAGGTGGTGCTTTTGTTAAATACTGGGCACATTTACTGTAAATAACTGGTGTACTACTGGAAATTACACCTTGGTATTTGGGCCAACTACCACAATTTAGAAAATTTACTTACTACAAGTGTTCGGTTCCAAGTTACTCATTTTACTAAGAACAAATACATGGTTCATTTCTCCTCTATTTAGCTTGCCATTTTAATTGTGGCAGCTTGATTATTTTGGGAGATGTAGCCATAATTCAATTTAAAAAAATGAACTTCTCTTAAACAAACAACATTTCTAATAAGGCATGTCAGCCTCAATCGTTATATTTTGGCCCGAAATAATATGTGTAAGTTGCTATATGAACAATTATTAACGGGACACCTTGTATGTATTACTAAAGTGTGTTTCACACCATTGTAATGACTCTACTTGTAATGTTTGTTGCATACTTTGCATAAAGAATCCCAGGAAGGAGTCAAAGCTTTATGTGTACCTATTATAAAATACGTGAGACGGAAATTGCCCTGAGTAGTAACCAAGTTTCGCCACAATATTTGATATCTGACACGGTTATGGGTATCAGTATGTGGTATTTACATATTTTTTGAGTTATTATGCTTAGCTGTGCGGCTTGTGGCACTTCCCTGACAGCCAAAACTGAAATGTTTGAGGATAATAATCCCTCGGTAAGTAATTTTGCAATTTAAATTAACTTTTGAGGTCATACAACAAAGTGGCATAGGCGTTTGTGTAAGTACCTACTTCTTCATAATTGGAAATTTAAAATTAGGATTGCTATACAGGGTGTTCCTCAACCTATACGCATAAACTTGGGAAATTGTAGCAGAGGACAAATAATGGCCAATTAGGGGAAAAAATGTAAAATATTTTTTATTTTGGAGATTATATCAATTTATTTCAAATTAAAAACACAGAACTAGAATTTAGTGTAATAAAATAAAAATTATGTTAGCTCATCATAATAACTGTTCAAAGTTATTTCCCTGATTTCCTATACACAGTTAAGCCCTGCGAATCTATGAAGGCCCCACAAGATCGGTCCTTTTTTTGTTTTTTTATTTTGCCAGTTTCTCTGCCTCGCTGAATCACTCGCAAAAAAACTCAATTCCTGGATATAGGTAATCTTTGAGGAAATCTTTGGGCATAAAGTTGAGATGCAGCCACTGAATTTTGATGTGCTTCTCCATTATGCCAGTACAGTGTCCATAAGTTCTTCGTTTACGAAACTACGCATAATTTTATTCTAATCGCGTGAAAATAAACACGAGTAGCGTCTTACAGTTAAGACGTCATTGAAGAGAGCTAACAACAAAGTACTGCTAAATACCGTACGTGCTATCAAGACTTGTTATCTTTTCATTTTTTTTATTTTTTATCTGTAAAAGTCTTTTCACTCTATCTCCAAAACAAAAACTATTTTATTACATTTTTTTTTCGATAATTTGCCATTATTTGTCCTCTGCTACAATTTCCCAAATTTATGCGTATAGGTTGAGGAACACCCTGTATTATGAAGGATTCCTAAACTTGAAGACATAAACTTGCCTTATAATTTTTTGCTTATATTGTAGGTACTGATTTCACGAAAAATAATGATTTTTGCCTCGATTAGTTTGTCGAAACAATTCAAAGGTGCGCGCCACTGCAAAAACGGAAACGACATCCCGCTATATGCAGAGACTGTCCCGGTGGAGCGTTAAGCCCTCATTGGCCACATTTGCTCGTTCCTGCGGGGTTCTTTATTCAAAGGTTGCATATAAGTGCAATATTAAAGTTATTGTAAGTAAATAGCAGCCCAATTATAATTTTTTCACCCTCAATAAATAACCGATGGTTCTGAACCGATGGCAACATAGGTATATAATGGATCATAACTCGTAAACGGTAAAAGATACGGAATATAACCAGTAAATTTGTTCTTCTGCTCATCCAGAATAGAAAATATTCTATGCATATTTTGCGTATGAGCCCTCTGGAAGGAATTATTCTTGATGGAATGAATAAGTGTCGTGTATGGCGGCCATCTTCGATTTAACAGCTCAACTCGAAGGTAAATACCCGGTACTACGCCATTACGTAGCATACAAGAAAAATATTCCACATAGTTGCAACTTCCCTTCACAAAAGGTCCCACGGAATACATTATGCTCCTGTTGTGCTACAAAGACCTATAATACTAAAATAATATAAGGATGTTCGATGTTCCGTAATAATGTGTAAATATTTGGGGAAGTGTTTTACGGGTAGTTATAAGAGGTCTCTCATTCTTGTACAACTTTCCGGTATACGCCTCCTAAGCAAAGTTATTCCAGCTTTAAGAAGGGAGTCTATACCTTTTTAACCAGTATTTCAGTCTTGTCATGTATATTTCAGAAAGCGTCATTTATATTTCATAATAAATCATTTGGATTTTAGAAACGTCCTTTGAAATTCGGAATATTCAGTTGAATTTCAGAAAACATCACATTACCATTTCAGAAAATCATTTGGGATTTTAGAAAGCGTCATTTGTATTTCAGGATAGTCAATTGGAATTCAGAAAACATCATTTGTATTTAAATGTGTTATTATGTAAATGTAATATTATACAGGGTGAGCCTTTAACCCGTACAAAAAATTTAACAAGGGGTAAAGTTGAACCCTTGGAGCCCGCTTATGAAATTATTATTTTTTAATTCAAAAATAAATGAGACATGAAATGTTCAAAAATTGCTATTTGCTGTACTTAAATAATTAACATTTTTTAAATATTGTAAAATAAGATTACGATTTTTATGAAGTATTGCAACATAAACTTTAAATTAGAATGGCGCATGAAACAAAGAACAGGGCAGGTAATTTTAATTTCGAGTTTTAAAAAAAATTACTTCATAAACTTTATCATAGATTTACCCCTGGTTAAATGTTTCTACGGGTCAAAGACTCACCCTGTATATCATTTATATAGAAGAAAACCCATTGAAATACATTTTCTAATGACACACAGATTTTCCATAGCTATGGCAGACATTAGGTCTATGCAGTGTATAGGCTCCAGGCGCGGTCATATCCATTTGCGAAGGGGGGAGGCATACCTGGATATGTACTCCTTTAGGCGGTTTTAGGTACCTACTATAAAAATTATAGAACTTGAATAAGCAATGTCACAAAAAAATTATATTCCTAACAGAAATAAGAAAAATCAAAAATAAATAAAATATTTTAAATAAAAATTATGTAAACTAAATTTTTTGCATGTGCGTTGGTTATACATATACAGTGTATCCACGGATTGACTTCACATAAGGTGTAAATAACAACAAATTTTCGAGTTGAAATTTGAGCTTCTGGAGATCAGCCCTGCTTGGTTTGAAACTAATTTGTGACATAATTTTACTTTCGAAAAATCACTTATGCCTTGGAAATTATGAAGAATAGTATATTACACACCGAGGTGGGAAGTGTTTCATTACTGTCGAGAGATTAAATAGTTAACCGAGGTGCGAAGCGCCGAGGTTAACTTTATCTCGAGACAGTAATGAAACACGTCACCGAGGTTTGTATACTATTTTATTTACAACCATCAATATTTTGTAATTTCAAAATTTTGTCTCGTTTACTTCCCGTCCTCCTGGGTGGAAAGTAAACTTTCCACCCGGGCGGGAGGGCGGTAAGTAAAAGTAAAAAAATTGACACTTTCAAACTTCTAAAAAGTCAGAAATGTCAACATGGTTGTAAATAAACTAATTTTCCACTTCAGTAAAATGCCCTTTATGTAGGTTTTACGGCAAAATATTATAAAGGAAACTTGTTCAGAATGAAAAACTGAATAGGTCTGCGAAATTTTGAAAGTCTAGGCCTACTTTGATTTTTTGGCATTTTTCCCACTTTTTTTAGAAAAGTGCATTTTGTGTAGTTTTCAAATCAAAATGTTATTAAAAAACTTGTTGAGAATGAAAAACTGGATAAGTGTGAAAAATTTCAAAAGCCTAGGTCGACTTTGAATTTTTCTGCAAAAAAATTGAACGGCACAAAAATCAAAGTAGACCTAGGCTGTTGGAATTGTTCACACCTATCCAGTTTTTCATTGTGAACAAGTGTTTTTAATAACATTTTGATGTGAAAACTACACAAAATTCACTTTTCTAAAAAAAGCAGGATTTCGAAAACCTAGTAATTTTTTCATTCTGAACAAGTTTCCTTAAGAATATTTTGCCGTAAAACCTACAAAAAGGGCAATATTATACTGATGTGGAATATTAGTTTCTTAATAATTTTCAAGGTAATTTTTCGAAAGTAGTATTATCTCACAAATTAGTTTCAAACCAAGCAGCACTGATCCCCAGAAGCTCAAATTTCAACTCGAAATTTTTTTTGTTATTTACACCTTATGTGAACTCAATCCGTGGACACTGTAGGTTGGATAATATTAGTAACAATATTTGTATTTATTTTTTATTTATTATTAACTTTTTCATTTTATTAGGGGGGGGCATGGCCCCCCTAAGACCGCATGAGTAGCCTCCATGTTAGACATGTTTTCTGCAATTTACCGCTTTAATAGTAACATTTAAAGTTCGAAAAAATCTCAGGCACCCCTATGATAGCACCGATCGGCTTTCGTTTATAAAATTTTCTCTAAAAATGCACGATTTATCAACAAATTGAGGACACATTTTATAAAATTAGGGAAAAGAAAAAGATTCCTGCGGTGCATTATATTAGGGGATTTTGTTTTCTTCAAAATCTCTATCCAAAGAAAACTCTTTATACTTTATACCAATGAGCTCTAAGTAAAAATTAAACAAGAAATTCTTTTATCGAAACCGAAAATATTCACAAACCAAAAATGCCTAGCACCACAAAACAAAAAACGCCTTATATCTCCCAAATGAATCTAAATATCAGGGGGGGGGTCCGATGCATTCAACTATTCTCAAAAATCGAGCCCTGGATGCGTTAGTTACATTTTGTCTATTATCTCTTCCGGATGAAATAGGAGAAACACTTCCAAGAGCATCCAATTTGGGACAGAATGGCCAACATTTGAAAAAGTGAAAGCCACTGAAATGTAAATTACCCTTATTTTTGATTTTGCGGGAAATGTTATAATGAAAGAGTGATCGCTAACCCATACTTTTCGATTAAAATTAAAATAAATTAAAACGGAGAATAAAACTAAGAATGTTAGAAACTATTTCTCTGGATGCCCGCCTACATAAAGTGCAATTTATACATATCAGTAGGTAACACGGCACTTCCGGGAATCCCCTCCACTTTTCTCCTAGGCCCCGCCTCCTTCACCACTGGGCCCTGCCCACTCCCCCGCCCACCACTGACCACGCCCCTTCCCCCTCTGACCACGCCCACACCCCCCACCACTGGCTATGCCCTTGGTCCAGCATCTCGCGGAATTGCTCCAGCATGTCCAGCATCTCATCTCAAGGAGTTGGTCCATGATCTCACGCATCTGCTCTACTACAAATAACTGACAATATAATACGTGCCCTTGACCAAACTCTAGGAGTTGCCCTGGTATCGACTGACTGCTCTAAAGCGTTCGACAAAATTAATCCTGTATTCTAAATTAAAATATTTTGGTTTTGATACTCGTTCACTGCCATTTTTTCAAAATTACTTAACGGGTCGTCACCAGCATGTTGTTATAAATGGCCAAATGTCAGCAATGCGACTAATTCCTTCCGGTGTGCCACAAGGTTCTGTCTTGGGGCCTCTGCTGGTCCTCATATACATCGCTGATCTACCACTGTCTATCGGTTCGTCGGACATTCACTCCTATGCTGACGACACTCAATTACTTCATTATGTCGATATGGATTCAATCGACATAGCCAAACTCAACTTAAACAATGATATCTCGGCGTTAATAGAATTTTCTACAAACCATAACCTCACCGTCAATCCAGGTGAGACAAAAGACCAAAAGGACCTTGATAGGTCGGAACTAATACAGGATGTACCAAAATTCATGGGTGTGACCAAAGCCAAAATGACTTTAATAGATCGTGACAGATTTAATACAGGGTGTTCCAAAATGTATGAGTGTGACCAAAGCCAAAAGGACCTTAATAGGTCAGATTTAATACAGGGTGTGGCAAAAATTCAAAGCCAAAAGGACCTTAAGCGCCATAATTTTTCTCAAGTAGCATAGGTTGTCAGCGAAAAATTCAGGTGAAATATACTAAATTCCGAACTATTTGTCCTAATTTTTAAGTTAAAACAAAGACAATCGACACAAAATGGCCTTCTAGCCACAATTTTCAGCTTAATTTCGAGAATAAAAAATTCGATGCAGGTACAACGTGCATAAAACCAAACAGGCGTTAGTCTCTCATCATATAGAATCTCGCAGATCCAGAAAGACCCTAACCGATAAGTTAAAAGTATATAAAAATAAGTGTTACAGATAGAAAAAATGGAACATTTCTGGGTCAATACGTCAGCTCGGTCATTGACCCCTGGAGCTTGCTGAGAGGAATAGACTTGCAAGTAGGTAAGGCCTTACTTGGGCATGGGAAAATTTGTGGGACCGTGGGAAAATCCGTGTTGTGGGAGATAATGGTCGAGCCCGCTCCAACATCCCTCGGCACACGCCTCAACTTCATCTCGGCACGCGGTCTGACATCATGGCGAGAAATTCTGAAAATAAAAAATCTCCAACGCCAGGGTTTGAACCTACGACCATCGATTTACAAAGTAGACGCTCTTCCAACTGAGCCATCGACGCATTTGAAAATATTACTTTAAAATGGTGTAGGCTAGAATCTCGGTCACAGAATTAAGAATACAAGATGTCTCAAAAGCAACTGATATATCAAAAAATTATATACAGGATGCGTTAAATCATGGGAAAGTCAAAAGGACCTCATTTCATCGCGTTACAGTTTTTTCTCAACTAGCACAGGTACAGGGTGGACAACAAAAATATACAATGTGTGACAAAAAAAAAACAAAAGGGCCTTAATAATCACGTGACGTCTTAGAATCAAGGATAAATAAAATACAGCGTGATTCAAAATTCACATTTGTATAGGATAGGACACAAACTAAAGCTAAAACGGCGTTAATCTAAAGCCAAAAGGACCTTAATCGTTGCCTTACGTCAAAGATTTTTAGCAGGATAGGACAAAAGCAATTCATGTACTGGGTGTAATAGTAATAGGTGGACAACAAAAATATAAAAGGTGGCCAAAACAGCTGTCAACAAAATCATGTAGAGGGCGTGACAAAAGCCAAGAAGACCTAATTTCATCACTTGGCGTATCAGAATCAATAAGAATAAGTAAAATACCTACAGGGTGTTTCAAAAGCAACTGATTTATCAAAAAACTATATACAGGATGCGTTAAATCATGGGAAAGCCAAAAGGACCTAATTTCATCGCGTTACAGATTTTTCTCAACTAGCATAGGTACAGGGTGGACAAAAAATATACAATGTGTGACAAAAAAAAACCAAAACGGCCTTAATCATCACGTGGCGTCTCAGTATCAAGAAGAAGTAAATTACAGCGTGTCTTAAAATTCATGTGCAGGATAGGACAAAACTAAAGATAAAACGGCTTTAATTTAAAGCCAAAAGGATCTTAATCGTTGCGTGACGTCACAGATTTTTCTCGCACAGGGTGGGCAACAAAAATATACAAGGTGGCATAAGAAAGCCAAAAGGACCTTAATAATTTCATCACGTGGCGTCTCAGAATTAAGAATAAGTAAATTACAGGATGTCTCAAAATTCACAGTTGTACAGGATAGGAAAAACCCAAAGCTAAAAGGCCCTTACTCGTCTCAACACTTGCAAAAATTCTGTATCATGTTATTTGTTCTATTGATAAGATTATTTTCATGAAAGAAAGAAAATCGGACATCATTTCAGAAAAATCAAAAATTATTTTTTTTCTCAAGACAATGAACAGCATTTCAATATTTTTTATCGCAATTTTAGTTTACCCGAAACAAAAATGGGAAAATAAAACAATTAGGTACCCTTTTACTTTTATATGTTTAATAAACCAACAAGACAAATAATACATAAAACAAGAACATGCAAAAATTTTTTCCGGAATAAAACAACTTGTATGTACTATGTACTCTCCTATCATTAATACAAACAATAAATAAATGACATCTAAAAAAAATAAAAAGTAAAGAAACCTTTTTAAAAACAAGCCTTTATTTAAGCCATGTTCTAAAATGAATAAAATAAAGTCCAGGTTTTCGTTAAGAAAATTCAATGCCAAATTGAAACAAGTTTTTAAAATCAAAAAGCTTGTCGCGCGAATTGTAAAGAAAATACATACTTTGGCAAATAGGTACTTGCTTATCAACCAATCCCTGTCCAATAAAATTAATTGGTAGGTACCTACTTTTATGAACATTTCGCGCGACAAGCTTTTTAATTTACAAAAACTTGTCGCAATTTGGCATTGAATTATCTTAACGAAAACCTAGACTTATTTTATTCGTTTAAGTACCTGGTATAAATAAAAACTTCTTTTTATAAAGTTTTTTTACCTTTTATTTTATTTTGTGCTTTTTAGTACCTATTTGATTCCCATATCAGAAGGGTGGTAAAGGAATTTAGTCCGCCATCTTGGGGCATCCGCTATATTGGATTTAGTATGACGTCACTTACTTTATTATTTTGTACTCGTCAAACCCTTTCATTTCATACCCATGTCAAGTAGGTTGTGCGGAAATTGGTAATCCGCCATCTTCGGGCGGCCGCCATAATGAATTTAGTGTGAGTCACTAACTTTATCGTTTTCTACTCTTCAAGCCCTTTCATTTGATACCTACCTCATATAAAAGGGGTTGAAAAGAAAATGTAATCCGCTATCTTGGAGCGGCGGCCATATTGAATTTAGTGTGATGTCAGTAATTTTATCATTTTCTACTCTTCTTGCTGTTTCATTTGAAACCCATATTAAGGGGGTTGAAAAAAAAAACACATCATCCGCCATCTAGTGGCGATGACCATTTTGAATGTATTACAATATCGAGTATTGCATGTTGCAGAACTAAAGGTGTATGCAAAATTTCAGCTCAATCGGATGTCGAGATGTGGTTCTAATTCTGCTTGCAAGATTCGACCCACACATATTCGTGGATATCACAAACGATGATTCCTGCGTCACAATGGTCGACAATGGGAATTACATCGTCGACCATTGCGACGCAATATTTTTTGATTTTGACAAAATTTTGGATTTAGGGTTTTGAATCGATTCTAAACAACTTTTTCTAGTAAATTTTTTTGAAAAAAAATGCCTAATATGTCTTTCTGATTTTTAGCCTCAATTGTAGCATCGAAGGTGGCTTTGACTTTGGAGTAGGCAACTAATTTTTTGGAAATAAGTAGGCAACAATGCCATCTACCTTTGGTAAAAATTTCGTTCTGGCCGGTTAAAAATTAAAGAAGTTATAGGGTTGTTTCACTCTTAAGTGAGACACTCTGTAGATGAAAAACTCTTGACCGACTTCAACATTTTTTAATAAAAAATGAAAATCTTTGCCAGCCACCCCAGACTTATAATTTAATCTGACAGCCTTAAATTAAAACTCCCTTTCCCATTTTTGGAGAGAATCTACATGAACTACTAGTAACACGCACTACATCAGTAGGCGTGGGTTTCTACGTTTCCAGATCTTCGCTTCCTGGACGAAGAAGATTATGAAGAAGATGGAGAGAGTGATGGCTCCGACGATGATGGAGACTATGAAGGCGATGCAGAGGTTGACAGCGAAGGCTATGAAGAGGAGGAGAGTAATTGCGATGAAGAACCGAATTTTCAAGTAACATTTATCGACGAATAAAATTTAAACAAATAAATAAAAACTTTCATTGTATAATCCCGTGTCCTTTTCGTTAAAGAAAATTTAATTTTTTGGGAATAAGGGCGCTTCTCAATCAGTATGCCGCTTATGATTTGATATTGATGTAACATGATTGACTCAGAATTGGATAGGAATACTGAGTTAAATCATATAAATTATGAACGTTTATTTTGCACTAGCGGTTTTTGTACTTTCATCATAACTGTATACTTTGCCAGCCTCGGACTTTATCAAACGGTATGTCATTCAATACACCATATAAATACATCAAAATTGAATGAAAAACAAAGAAGCATACTGATTAAAAACGCGGAAATTTCATCAACCCTTTTGCAACTTCTCTTGCGTATGGCGGTACTTATGACTGCCCTGATCGCTATGCCAATTTTATCTGCAACATACGCTATCATAAACTGCATGGAAACATAATGGCATACTGATATAAATGACGGATACTTGTTCAATAACTCTACTAGATGTAGGTATACTTGGACATGCGCAAACGGTATGCCATTTTTTCTGTAGCTGATGTATCACACAACCATGTATACTTCTTAATGGCAGCCTGTTTAGAAACGCGGCTAAATTGTATTTTAAAATGCAAGTATACCCGTCCGTGATCATCGTTTGGGCCCACGCAAACGGTATGTCTTTGACACTTCAACTTTCTTATTTTACTTGAATTTTATTGTGGATTCATGGCAGCCTGGGTGAAATCGTATCGAAACGCTTAATTTGCGAACAAATGATAATTAATTTTAATATATGAAGGACCCGGGATGACTGTTTAGTTTATCAGTTATTCACAACAGAATATGCGTACTATAGTACCCTCCAAAAGGCATACTGGGTAAAATCACGTCCCAAAATCTGTTACTATCTCCCGGTCTAAAAAGCCAAAATGACTTTACGCGTCTAGTTACGTCGCTATGAACAATGGTCCTGATTGTGTTAAAGTGCAGACAAAGTGCTGAGTGCGCGGGCACGTGTAGGCTAAGTTGCATTTTGTATCCCTATATATTTAAGCTTTGCTCTATTGTTAATCAGTTCTATCTTGTCTTGTAGCAGTAGACGCTGCCCTGTTGTAACTGTCAAAATAAATTGTTTTAAAAACGTATTTTTCGAAATCGTTAATTTAACCGGCGCAGTCGGTAGGATGTGCGTCCAGTTTCCGCGACCGTAGTTTGGAATCCCCACGGTATCGGCACCGCATTCTACCGCGTCGCGAGAAGCTGAAAGATTTGTATCTTGAAGACGTCGTCCAACAACCTGATCTTCGAGGCATCACAGCAGCAGCCCCTGGATCAACCCCTGGCAGCCAACACCGCAGGAGCTACAGACAAGATATTGCTCACCTTAGGACTTTGGCCGGCGACCAGAACCAGCTTTTGGTAAGAGTCAAGTGTTCCTTTGGATTCCTATTTTTATTCCTTTTTTTTTACGATATTTTTGAAGATTTTTACGATATTTTTGAAGATTTTAAGTTATTTTTGAAGATTTTAAGATATTTTTGAAGATTTTGATATATTTATTTGATGAGTGACGTTGATATTGAGGATATTACAAGTTTATTTTCATCAAGTTTAAGTTTTGAAGAACCAAGTAGTTCATCTGACGTTAACCAAGTTATTAAAGAAGAAAGTAAAAATAAAATAATCGCAATGGCAGACGAAAAACTTAACTTACCAATGCTTAAGATGTATGTAGAAACAATTTCTAATTTTGACGGCAATGCAACTTCCTTGCCGAAATTTATCTCGTCATGTGATTACCTTTTTGAAACTTATAATGGCATAAATGATGAATTTTTAAAAAATTACTTAGTCAGAGCGGTTCAGATGAAACTCACTGGACGCGCTGAATTATTGATAGGTTGCCGCAATGAGTTAAATACGTGGCAGAAAATTAAGGACGCACTAAATCAATGCTTTGGTGATCGTCGCAATTTGGAGTGCCTAGAGCAGGACTTATTTACGGCTAGGCCATTTAAAAATGAATCTCCTTTAGATTTCGCAAAACGACTTCAGGTTATGAGGAGTAATCTGAGACAAAAAGTGATCAGATGTATACTTAACCCAAGCCGCTAAAGAAATTTACGTTAGGCAATATGATGAATTATGTTTAAGGACTTTTGTTAGAGGTTTGACAGGTCCCCTACAGACTATCATTCGTTTGAAAGAACCTGCATCTCTCGAAGATGCAATGACACTAATCATTCAAGAAGAAAATTTTAACTATACCCAAAATATTTTTAAAAGTAGTTCTCAAAGTAATTTTCCAAGTTTTCCACAAAATAATCAGAGAACATATCAAAGACAAAATAATTTCTCACAAAGTAATTTTTCTCGCCCTAACTATCAGAACAATTTGCAAAATAACTTCCCTCGTCCTAGTTATCAAAATAATTTCCCTAGAAATAATTTCCAAAGTTATAATAACCAACCTTTTAGGAATAATTTCCAAAATCAAAATTTTTCAACTAGACCAAACTTCCCAAGCCAACACATTAACATTCAACCAAATTTTAATAACCAACAGAGACGTTTTCCCACGAACAGACAAGTTTTTGGACCACCCCGTAACGTTTTTAGACCCACAGGACAAAATATACAAAGGCAATACGAGCCTATGCAAGTCAATTCCCAAATGACTAGAAATAATACTTTTAATAACCCAAATTTTGGAAACCCAGAAGCTATGTCAACAAATTCGCGTGTACCTTCTAATGTACACAGAAGCTTTTCAGCACGACAGAATAATTTTCCCCGAAATAATTATCAGCCGCAAAATAACGCTATAGTCGAAGAACTATATCAAATTAATAATGAAAACGCGAGTAATAATTCAACACAGTCAATGCGCGATGCGTATGACCAAACTCTTTCTCAAAATGAACCCCAAAACCAAATTCAAACTCAAAAAATTAACTCCGGAAATTTTCCATTGGTGAGTCATCCTCCCAAACGGAAGAAATAAACCAGGAAAAAGAAATAGTCGAAATTTATGTGGAACAACATAACAGTTTAGCTTATATTCAAATTAAAAATCCCAAAATGAAATTGCTTATCGATACAGGTTGTTTTCATTCAATTTTAAGACCTTCTATCGTAGAAAAATATTTTCCAAATTGTATTTATACTTGTCCCACGCAAGTCAAAACGAGTTTAGGCGAAACAGAAATTAAATTCAGAGCCAATATTCCGGCTCCAGAAGAACTAAACACTGATATGGTCATTCCGATAATTTTATTTGATTTCCACCCTTATTTTGATGGCATTATAGGCTTACGCGATTTAAAGAAATTAAAATTCCATATTGACCTCGAAAATTATATTCTTGTCAACCATGTAACAACAATTCCTTTTTATTATAGGCCACCGGATGATAAACAATACTCCATTTCAGTTAACGCACACGAGGCGCTTTCAACTAAAATCCCAGTAGATAAATTTAATATTAATGCTATTGTTCCCGAACGCAATATAACTAGTCCTTATTCTCCAGAAACAACGGACACAGTTTTAAATAACGAAGATGGTTCTGATATGATTAATTCGCTATATTTAGATTTTCAAGATTTTAATAATGATAATGATAATATTAATGACGATATATTTTGTGAAACTTGTGAAATAAATGGAGTTTTTACAGAAACCAATGAAGTTAGAATAAATAAAAACAAAGTTTGGAAAAATAAAAATAGGGTTAGGAAGAATAAGAATAAAGTTGAGATAAATAATGAAGATGTTATGAGTGAAAATAACGAAGTTATAAGTTATAATTATAAGAATAATACTGAAAACTTTGAAGATGAATTTTACGGAAGTTACGAAAATTATGAAGTTTATGATAATAATGATGATTTTAAAAATGAAGTTATTAGTGAAGCTAATGAAGTTCATAAAAAAGGAAAAATAAATACTAATGCGGATTCATTATCTCGTATTCCATTTGAAAATGACGATAATGTCAATGATATCCTATTTTATGATATTGATAAAGAATATTATGAATTTAGGAAAATTATAGAAAATAATGATAACAATGAAAATAATGGTAATGTTGTTGAAATAAAAAGAAATTTATTTGAGATGCCCCAGAGGTACTCACTGGCATATTGTGTGTCGTCTGATTTTAAAATGAGCGCTGGTATTGCAGCCGAATTTAAAGAAAGGTATGATAACGTTGCTAATTTAAAAAAACAAAACAAACAAGTAGGCGAAGTAGGAATATTAACAGTTATAAATACTAGAAAACGTTTTATATATTATTTAATTACCAAGAAACACTTTTATGAGAAACCGACTTACTATAACATATTTACTTGTCTTAAAAACCTAAGAAGTCATGTGATCAAAAATGACATAAAATATTTAGCTATGCCAAGGATAGGATGCGGTCTTGACCAATTAGACTGGAATATAATGAAAGAAATGATTAATTTTATTTTTAAATCTGTGCAAGTGGAAATAGTTATCTGCTACTTAGATAATGATGTTTCCGAAGTAAACCCGATTTTTTCTGCAAATGAAAGTCCACCAGAACCTATATATGGTGTACCAAAAAACATAAAAATTTCTCTAAACAAAGATCAACGAACAACCAATTTCGAAGAACCAATAAAATTTTATAAAGAACGTACCGTTGACGGAAACAAGATAAGAGTAAAATATATCCCTGAAAATAATTTTCAATTAAGTAACCCGGATTTAGAATTCGAATTAAAGTTAGACGAATTTTTAAAAGAACAAAAAGAAAAGGTTAGGAAAAGTCGAAATAACAATGACCTTAACGCTATCGAGAATCAGTCAATTTTAGGAAATCCCGGTGATATTGATGAAGAAATTCATAGATTTTTGAATAACCCTATAACTAATGATGAAATCAGAGAATATTTAGAGGCCGAATTCCCCGAACAAAATCGTGAAGTAAATGAAAATCGTTCAAAACCAAAAATAAATATAATATCCGATATTCTAATTAAACCTACCGGAGAGATTGAAGAACTTATTAAAAATAGAAACGAAATTGAAACTGTTCCAATAACTGAAAATTGTCTAAACACTTATACTAATAAAATTATATTTATTTTAAAAGACTCTGGAAGATATCATGTTATAAGGACATGTCCTTTTCCCAATAAAATTAGACTAACTGTCTACCTAACACTGAAAAATTATGCCTATGAATTAATTAAATTTTTCAAGGAATACATAAATCCGAAACTACTCTACAGTATTTATATTCAAAAGAGTGAAATTGATTTGAAACCGAGAATCTGCAATTTACTAGCAAAAACTTTCAAAAATCATGCGTATAAACTTAATTTCTCTAACATTTTCTTAACCGATGTAACTGAAAAGGATCGTCAACAAGAACTGTTACGATACCATCATGAAACAAAGACATGTCATCGTGGCATAAACGAAACTCTGTTAGCTTTGAAAAAATTATATTATTGGCGTAATATGAAAAATGACATAACGGAATATATTAATAGATGCGAATATTGTAATGCTAAATATGATAGGAACCCACGTAAAATAAAATTTGCCTTAACTACAACTCCGTCACAACCTTTTGAATCCATACATATGGACACTTTTCAAATTTTAGGAAGAAAGTATTTGACAATAATTGATGTTTTTTCAAAATACGCTCAAGCTTATCCTTTAGAATCATGTAATTCAACTGATGTAATGGATGGAATTTTTAATTTTGTATCACACTTTGGAATACCAAAATCAATAACGTGCGATAACGGTACTGAGTTCAAAACAAGTCTTCTTACTGATTTTTGTACACTTCATAATGCAAATCTACATTTTACGACACCCGGTAACTCGAACAGTAATAGTAATATAGAAAGATTACATAATACGCTACTTGATAGTATACGCGTACTAAAACTTACTCATCCGAACTCGGAAATAAAACAATTAATGCAGTATGCTATATTAGGTTACAATAATTCTGTTCATAGTACGACAAAACAAAGGCCTTTTGATATTATTAACGGTCACACCAGTGCCCTCGACCCATTCGACATCACAGATGAAATAATACTAAACCAGTACATAGAGGAGTGAAAAAACAAATTAAAAATAATTTTTGATAAAATTCATGAGGTTTCACTAAGCGAAAAACATAAACAAAATACAAGCCACAACAAGGATAGGGAAGAACCACAAAATTACGAGCCTTGTACTGTTCAATTCCAGAAAAATAAAGCGTCATTAAGGGATAAAACCAAACCAAAACATACGAAAATCGAAATTAAGGAAGATTTAGGGACAAAAGTCAAAACTTCCGATGACAAAATTATTCACAAATCGCAACTAAAACGCCCAAAATCTAATTTAAACCCTTGTTTACAGGATATTGACATTGATACAATTCCTTCCTGCAGTTATGCAAACTCCTTTACTACCTTTCCAGTTAGGAGATACAAAAATTACTGAAACAAAACACACTTTTATTCACTATATTAAAATTAATCGTATAATTAATCAATTAAATAATATGTGTAAATTTTATAGCATCATGAAATTATCTTTAGATAAAAATAATATATCAGAAATCGCTACTAACTCCTATTCTAATGTTTTATATAACCTACTACAACATGTAGAATATTTAATAATGGAAGTAGAAAGAAAATTAGATAATATTACTCCCCATAATAGAAGTAAGAGAGGTTTAATAAATATCGTAGGTAAAGCTTCAAAATGGCTTTTTGGCACACTAGATTCTGACGATGGTGAAAAGTATGATAAAGCGATTTACGCACTTCAAAATAATCAGCAATCCTTTACGAAGGAAGTTTCTCTACAAATCTCATTAACAAAGCAACTTATTGACAATTATAATTCTACTATAACAATTTTGCAATCAAATCAAAATTTGATAAAAGAAAAATTAGAAAATTTTGAGGTTAATATCAATAAAACCATTAACGATATTTCTGCATATTTACAAGCACAAAACATTTTGGATCAAACTATTCTTAATTGTCAAAATCTCATAACTTTTCTCGATAATTTGGAAAACGCTATAATGTTCGCAAAACTTAATACTTTACATAGTTCAATAATTTCTGCATTGCAATTACGTTCCATGATTAAATATTTGAAAAATTTATACTCTATTGAATCCATTTTAAAATTAAAAAATGTAATTTCTTATTATGAACTCGCTGGAATACAAGTAAACTTTAATAATGATAAAATTATATTTGCAATTCATTTTCCAATATTTTCACACGAAAAATTTCAAACATATCGATTGTTCCCAATCCCAATTAAAAATTCAATTGTTATCCCGAGTCACCCTTACCTTATACTTGGCTCGAACCAACAACAGTTCCAGAACGAGGAATGTCCCAAGGTTGAAAATATGTATATTTGTCAAAATTCACTCACGCCTCACTCAAACGAATGCATAATTTCCATGATAAAGGAAGTCGAAGGAAAGTTTTGTCATGGTTTATCAATTAACATAATAAACCCAATAATCCAAGCAATCAACAGTGAATACATTATTGCTATTCCTGCCGAAGAAACACTCAAAATTTCAACAAATTGTCAAAAGAAAGAAGAAATCAAAATTATCAGCGAACCTAATTTGATACATTTGCCAGGAAATTGTCAAATCAAAGTCAAAGATTTCCAATTTATTAATAAAAATGAAGAAATAAATGGAAAACCGTTTAATTTACCAGAAATTGGAATAAATGACCTCAACTTTAACTACCTACGAGCGAAGCCACTTCAACTCCAAACTATTAACTTAGAAAATATTCACAAGCTTCAGGAAAAGTCTACACTATTGCAAGTCCCCGATATTCAGAAGATACATACCCTCAGCTATGGATTCGCTACAAGCATCATTATTATTTTTCTATTACTTATTGGATGGAAAATATATCAAAGAAAATTCAAGAAAAGAAGAGGACAAGTCAAATTTTAAATGGTGGAGAAGGAAACGGAAAAACAACCCTCCAGGTTGATATTTTCGTCTTAAGGAGGGAGGAGTTACGTCGCTATGAACAATGGTCCTGATTGTGTTAAAGTGCAGACAAAGTGCTGAGTGCGCGGGCACGTGTAGGCTAAGTTGCATTTTGTATCCCTATATATTTAAGCTTTGCTCTATTGTTAATCAGTTCTATCTTGTCTTGTAGCAGTAGACGCTGCCCTGTTGTAACTATCAAAATAAATTGTTTTAAAAACGTATTTTTCGAAATCGTTAATTTAACTGTCTCAAGCAAAAAATATGCTATTGTGAAAAGATTCAAAACAATTTTAAGGTAAAACTACCAAGGCGAGACAATCTACGTAACAAATTCCCAATCTCAAACACATAAAAAACAAAGCCAAATAAAGGTCATCACGTGACGTCACAGATTATTTTCTTAAATAGTCAAGGTGGACAACAAAAATATACAAGGTGGACAAAACAGCTGTCAAAAAAAGCATGTAGAGCGTGACAAAGAAGGAACTGACAAAGATGCATGGGACAAAAGTCAAAAAATGCCTAATTTCATCACATGACATAATTAAGAACGAGTAAAGCCTGGTTCATACAGCTTCTTTATCTTTTAATTTTTCTTTATATTTAAGAAATATTAAATGTCATTGGTCAGTTCAAATCAGGAGACAAATGCCATTGGTTATTTCTAAAAGATAAGCAAAATTAAAAGATAAAGAAGCTATATGAACCAGGCTTAAAATACAGTTAGGTATTTGCAAAAATTCTGAACTGTCCTAACAATAATTAATTTTTAAGTTAAAACTACCAAAGACAATCGACGCAATACTAAAAAGAGCTTATACTCACGTCTGGTCGCGCAGAATTACACACAGATCTAAGGATTTTTTCTCGAAAGGTATTTTCCGACACACATAAGCACATTGAAAGATAAAACTTTTCGTGAAATTAGTATGTTAAAAGTTGGATCTTGGCATAAAGGTAGGCTGATTAACACGTAGGGATTTAAAAGATATACGCCAAAAACGTTTCCCAAAATTAATGTTTTAGACAGAAAAAATGGAACATTTCTGGGTCAGCTCGGTAATTGACCCTTGGAGCTTGCCGACAGGCAAAAAACCTGATCAGCAGTTTTCCCAAATAGGTATTTCACAAGGGCTAATGGAATCTAGGTCGAGGACAGTGGCCGGGAGGTATAAAATAGCAAAATACATGTTTCTAAATTAAACATTTTCTCAAAAAATTAACAGTACAGAATGTCTCTAAATTAATTGGTGGGACGAAAGCCAAAAGGCTCTTAATAGGTCGTGACAGAATTAAGAATACGCAGTGTCTCAAAATTGATATGCAGGATGGGACAAAAAAACGGCCTAATTTCATCACGTGACCGAATTAATATTATACAGTGTGTCTCGAAAGCAACTAACAAAACTTCATGGGTGAGACCAAACCCAAAAGAACCTTAATCGTTGCGTGACAGATTTTTCCCGTACAGTGTGAACAAAAAATACAGGGTGGTCAAAACAGCTCCCAAAAGCCAAAAGAACCTTAATCATCTCGTCGCGTGATGTCACAAAGTTAATTAAGTTACAATAATAAAAACGTATACAGTGTGAGACAAAAAACTAAAGTCAAAAAGGCCTTAATAATAATATAATTTTACGTACAGACTGGAAAAAGGGTCTTACGCGTCTCAACAGCAAAAAATGCTATTGTTATAAGATTCAAAACAATGTTTAGTCAAAACTACCAGGGCGAGACAATCTACGTAATAAATCTCCCAATGTCAAAACTACCTTCTATAGACAGACGATTTTCAGCTTAAATACGCAGTGAATCAAAAAATTACAACGCACATAAAAACAAAACAAAAAATGCATTCTCACCACGCACAATTCGACATATCCCAAAAGGCACTGTTCCTAAATGACAGCGTCAAAAGGTACACTGAAAAACATTTCAAGAAATAGTTTCTTATAAAAAATTAATCCAATGGAGTCAATGAGACACGCGTGATTTGTGTAAAGTCTTCGTCAGAAGGATACCAAATCCGCGGACGTTTGTTCGCGTACTTCAAAGGCTTCGAAATATGGGGTCTGTGGAAGTTCGTCGAGATGGAGCGGGACATCGTGCCGAAGATGATTTAGCACAGGTCGAGGCCGTTCTAAATTTGGTGGAAAACGAGCCCGGAATTAGCACTCTGACAATTTCGAGCAGACTAACAGTTACCCACACAAGGGCTTGGAGAATACTGAGAGAGAGTTCCCTTCACCCTTACCATATTCAAATGGTTCATGCGTTGGAACCAGGCGATCTTCCTTCGCGATTAGAATTTTGCAAATGATTTTTAAATCAGTCGGCAGCAGATCCTGCTTTTTCCAGTAAAATTCTGTGGAGCGACGAGTGCTGTCTCACACGATGCGGCGTTTTTAACATGTAGGTACTTAAATTATTTTTAACTTTTTTAAATACCTATTGTTTCATAATTTAATTTGTGTCTTATTTTAACTGGTTCATTAAACATGTTTTCCATAATTTTTGAAATGTACATAATAAGTTTTCTTTTGATATTTTTGACAATTTATGAAGAACTTTGGTACCTATAATTATTTCCAATGGTGTAACCCATCCCCGATTTTCTTTCAATTTTGGTTAAGCCCCTATTTTCGAGGTCCCTGGAACAGGAATCTGGCCTTGGTTTTTCCCGATCGGACGTAGTTTCCGAGAAAAAGAATTTTCAAATTTCCTTTCGGCACTTCTTATTTCACCGCGATATGAATTTTTACTGTACGCAGCTCAAACTAATAGCGAAAATAGCGAAAGTAAACACGGCAAAAATCTTTCAAAATTTTGCTTCTTCCTTGGGTTTTCGAGAAGTTGCAAAAGGAGCAAAATAGTGTGGCGATTAGTTTGAGCTGTGTACAGTACAAATTCACATCGCCGTGAATTACGATGTGTCAAAAGGAAATTTAAAAATTCATTTTCTCGTAAACTACGCCCGACCGGGAAAAACCAAGGGCAGATTCGTGTTCAAGGACCTCGAAAATAGGGGGTAGCCAAAATTTCAAGAAAATCGGAGGTGGGTTACACTATACCATTGGAAATAATTAACAAAACTTTTTTGTTTTCCTTTCAAGTGGCATATGCAAGTGTTAAATAATTAGCTTTACAGTAAGGGAAAACGAGAGGAAAAATTAATTTTATAGCAATATTAAGTAGGTACTTATTTTGGAATGATGCAAATTACGAACAAGTACAGTATTATTTAAGTAAATATTTAAAAAATGAATATCCTCTCGTTTATTAGTTTTAAATTCTAAATGCTTATACGATGTTTTCTTTGTCATAGGCACAACAGCCATATCTGGTCTGTGGAACACCCCCACGCATCTCGCCGGTATAATTTTCAACACCGGTCTTCGGTGAATCTGTGGGCGGGTGTGTACGCAGATCAGCTGATCGGGCCATACATTGCCGGAACATTTAAACGGCCAGCGCTATTTGGAATTCTTGGCAAATATTTTGTTTGACGAGCTGCCTTTGGAAGTGCGTCGCGAAATGTTGTACATGCACGATGAGGCGCCTACACATTTTGCCAGGCCCCTTCGCCATTTTTAAGACCAGCAGTGCCCAGACCGTTGGATATCTAGGGGAGGATCTACGAGATGGCCTGCTCGAAGCCCGGATCTAAATCCGTTGGATTTTTGTATTTGGGAATACATTAAAAATATTGTCTATGAAACAGAGGTAGACAATGAACTCCAGTTACGTACGCGGATAGAAAAAGCGGCTCTAAGAGTTCGCGACAACCCGGGTTTGTTTGGACGCATTGCACAACAGACTAAAGTAGTGATACAAAGGGGTTTCTAGCACAAAATGGCCGCCAAGGTCAAGGTCGTTTGTTGCTTAGTCGCGTTGGGGTGTTCAAGGTTAACGTTTCTGGGAATTGGTGTTCAAGGTCAAGGGGCGGGGTTTCCTAGAATAGCTTCAAGGTTAATTTCCGAGAATCGCTTTCAAGGTTGAATCGCTCCAAGGTCAGGGGGCGGGGTTTTCGAGAAAGTCATTTCCTAGAATCAGGTCCCCCCCACCCCTGTAGCTTTGATAAAAGACAAAGTTTGCTGTTGTGTGGAGTTCAGTAGCCGAGTTGAGCTAAAATGGCTTGGAGCAAATAAATGGATTTGAAAATCATCAACCAATTTGGTTGCTTGTCTCAGAAACCGACGGTAAAGTTGGTGGAATTGGGTGAAGGTGTGCCGATGAAAATTTTCTCTGTGAAGGCGGTGCAAACGACGTTCGGTGAGACTATTTTGCTGGAGTTGGAGCATGGTGTCGTATTCTTGCCGGGCAGAGTGACGGAGATGTTCAAACCGTGCCTCGAACATTTTTCCAGTGAAAAATACTCGTTGGTTTACAAAGGACAACTGGGGAAAAACCACAAGGCCAATCAGTTTAAAATAGTGGAAAATTCCATTGGAAAATGGGGAAATTAACATGGGGGGATTAACGTGGGGGAATTAACTTGGGGGATTAACATTGGGAATTCTGAGCGTACTTCAAATAAATACTCTTGTTCTAATTTGTGTTTTATTAATCTTTAGCTGTAGAAAATGCACGATGTGAATGTTCAGAAAAGAAAAACCAAGGTCCCTAAAAAACTGAGGGCCCTTAGAAAATATCTCAATTCTTAGAAATAGTACTTGTAATCAGTGGAATAGAAAACATATTTAAATGTTAGAATGTCGTAATGGGCTAATCTGGTCATATAGAAAACTGCATGCAGGCGGATAATAGAAGTTTAGTAGACTCCCCTGGCATATTTCATTTTTGCCAGTTCCTTTTAGTTTTTAAATAAAAAAATAATCCAAAATTTTAAGGTATTGCTCCTTTTGCTCTCAAAAGATGGCGCTAGATACAGTCGATATGCTGAAAGTCCTCTGTAGCTAAGTTCACACAATCTTCCTTATTATTATTTGTGAATTGTCGATTTTTTACAAATCTAACAATTACTTATGCTTAGTATACTTCAAATTTCAAACATTTCAAACTGAAATAATTTTAATTTTGAGATTTTAGTTTTAACGTTATAACGAGTTCTATATGTATTAAAACCAAAAATGACCTTACTTATCTGCTTACCAAAATAATAGGTAGGTATAAAATCTGGTTGATTTAGATACCAGATACTTCCAAGATTCTTCTGCTGAAGATGTTAGTGATTCGTGTTCTGTATTTTGTGCTGTTTGATGTATCAAGCCATCATCAAGGTAAGTACTTATTTAAATACCAAGCTATAATTGTATTGCAATATTTTTTTTCCTACCCAGCTTGAAGAACACAAAATGAATTGGGGAAAATTCTTACATTCCTTCGATTAACCTAACGTTCTGTCCCATATTTTTTCACTAAAACTAGCGAAATTCCGAAAAAGAGCAAAAGAAGCATTTTAAAAACCAAGAATTTATCGAGGAAGAACATAATGACGAGGACAACTACATAAATAGAGAGATCAAATATCCATGATACTTGGTATCATGGCAAATGTGTTAGTCTAAGATCCAAACTAGAAACGACCTTCACCCATCTGTTTAATGGATGAAAAGTATTAGTACGAGATCCCACTGCAAGATGTCTACGTTCATCTGTTTTTTAATCAAAATATAATTTGTATCAATAATTATGAATAGAGGAATATGTTTCGGTAGAGGTGCCTGTCAAAATATGGCCGCAAGTATTTTTAATTAAAATTAAATTAATTAATTTTTTTCGAAAAATTTCGTTCACTTGTTTTTAAGAAAAAACACAATTCATTTCAAAGAGAAATATGTAAAGATCTTTAAAAGTTTGGGTTGCCATTGCTCACTTGGCCGCAACCTCTTGGCAGCCAGGTCTAAAAAGGTATATTTTTGTCGAATTTATACGTTCATAACGTATCTTAATGATCACATATCAAATTAAAGCTATTTTCTTTCTAAACTCGATGGAATACGGTTGGCTATATAAAATATAGCTAGGTATAGTTTGATTAATTATTAAACCGTTGTTTTTTTCAATGTTAACTTTATGTTTAAATAAAACTAAACTACTAATATTTTTTCCTAATATTGCTTGCGCTCTTAGTTGGGCATGCGCAATAGTTGTAAAATGACATACACAACTGGCACACTGCGACCTTCTCTGATGGACGGTGTAGTGCGCTAATTCTCTTTCGCTATTGTGTACCTTTAACAGTTGGCAACCCCTATTTGCGGCCACTTTTACATAGGCAACCGTATTCCATCTAGTTTACAAAAAAAATAGCTTTAATTTGATATGTGATTCATTAAGATACGTTATGAACGTATAAATTCGACAAAAATATACCTTTTTAGACCTGGCTGCCAACCAAGTGAGCAATGACATCCCAAACTTTTAAAGATCTTTACATATTTCTCTTTGAAATGAATTATGTTTTTTTCTTAAAAACAAGTGAACGAAATTGTTCGAAAAAAATTAATTAATTTAATTTTAATTAAAAATACTTGCGGCCATATTTTGATGGACAACCCTGCCGAAACATATTCCTCTATTCATAATTATTGATACAAATTATATTTTGATTAAAAAACAGATGAACGTAGAAATCTTGCAGTGGGATCTTGGACTATATTTTATATATATTAGAAAATATATCTCGAGTGGGTTGTCTAAAAATTTCCTGGCCAGACTATGGTTAATTAAAAAAGCGCGAAGATTGTCCTTTTATAAGGGAGAGTTTACATCACCCAGCTTTGAGTATTTTGTTAAATGTTGCCTCACCAATGTTCGCTTTGATGTTTCCAATGAGCAAAAGGTGTATAACTTTAGGAAGGCTCAATATCCAGTACTGTACATGGCACTCTCGGAGATTGATTGGAGCATTCTTCATAATTTCTCAGATGTTAATGAGGCTTGCCATTGTTTCTATGGCTTATTATATACCATATTTGACAGATATGTTCCTACATACCGAAATAAATTAAGTCGTAGGTTTCCGAGTTGGTTTACTGGTGAAATTCGTTACATGATTAAACTTAAAGAGCATTACTGGCGTAAATTCAGAACATCTAAAAGCAACTCCACCTTTAATGACTATAAAGGACTCAGAGCAGTGTTAAAGAATCTTATCCATGAAGCTTATAACTTATATGTGAATAGTGTTGAATACTCTATTGTCACTGATCCTAAAAAGCTGTGGTCGTTTGTTCATAATAAAAAAGGATCTACAAGAATTCCAGGCAGATTGACGTCACACCGGGGCGAGTTGACTGATCCGGATACAATTGTGAATGCTTTTGCTTCATACTTTGCTAGCACCTACCAGTTACCATTCCATTCTTGTGCTGTCAGTCAGACCCTCTCTAATAAATTGACTGATACTATCAATATATCAATGTTTTCACTTGCAGATGTAAAACAGGCAATATCCAAACTTAAAAATAAACTTATGTCTGGTCATGACTTAATTCCTAGTTTTATTGTTAAAGATTGTTCTCCACTTCTTGCTGAGCCATTAACTTTTTTATTTAATCTCTCAATTTAAAACATCAACATTCCCTGATTGCTGGAAACTTGCTCGGGTGTGTCCTGTTCATAAAAAGGGGATTATTTCTGATGTATCTAATTATAGGCCGATTTCCATCTTACCTAACTTTGCGAAGGTGTTTGAGATGTGCGTGTATAACCGCATCTATCCGGAGCTCAGAAACCAACTATCAGTTTCGCAGCACGGTTTCATGAAAAATCGCTCAACGACCATCAATCTCGTTGAAATCTCCCAGTTCATTTGTGAGAGGCTCGATGACAGGGAGCAGGTTGATGTGGTGTATACGGACTTCTCGAGGGCGTTTGACAGGATCGATCATCCCACTTTATTGTACAAACTCTCGCTGGCTGGTTTTAGTGATAGCCTCGTTTCATTTTTTGAGTCTTACCTGTAGAACCGCCCTCAGTCCGTATGTTACAATGGCTTTAATTCTAACAAATATATTGCCACTTCTGGAGTTCCTCAGGGTTCCAATCTGGGGCCTCTGTTATTCCTTCTATTTATCAATGATATTACTGATAATCTCAAATGTGGTAAACTTTTGTTCGCGGACGACTTAAAAATCTATTGTTCAATACAATCCTTAGAGAACTGCTTATTTCTCCAGAAGCAGCTTTGTGAATTGGATGCTTGGTGTGTCGTTAATCACCTGGATTTAAACCCTGCCAAGTGCAGTGTGGTTAGGTATTCTCGAAAAGAGTCAAATATAACATTTGATTACAAATTAGGTAACCCAAGTCTTGCTTCTAAGGACAGTGTTGATGATCTTGGGGTCCGCTTTGATAGTGTCATGTCGTTCAATGAGCATTTCAATAATATTTCGATGTCTGCCTACAAAACTTTGGGTTTTTTGTTGAGACACTGTCGAGGCTTCACAAATATTGCGGCTTTGAAGACTCTGTTCTTTTCACTCGTCCGTTCGAAACTGGAATATTGTTCTGTTATTTGGCATCCAATTTATGAAACCCATGAAAAGCAATTAGAGTATGTTCAAAGAAAATTTCTTAAATTTTTTTATTATAAAACTCACGGCATGTACTCTCCTCGTGGATATGACCATCAGGCACTTCTTAATGAATTTAATATGTGTTCATTGATAGTCCGCCGATCCGTTTCTGGTGTTTCCTTTTTATATAACTGTATCCGAAACAATATAGATGTTACGGGCGACGTGAAGACGAAGACTTTTTTAAAAAACTTTTATTTGAGTAACGCGAGTTACAGAGTTTCGGCTTAGACTACAGACAAGACTAGAATTAACACTCTTACTTTACTAGGTCCTATTTATACAGATCTGTTATGCTGAGGTGTTGTGGTTCTCATGGGAAAAGAATATAAAGACAAAGGGAAGATCAAATTCTGCAATTCTTGCAGTAAGCAAGTTTTAACAATACTCAAAAGGAATATGATATGTTCTAGTAATCATTCTAGAACAATATACAATGGAAAATGATATCTTTGTAGTAAGCATCTTGAACAATAGAGAATAAGAACATAATATCCAACAGTAAACAGAATCAAGGGTAAAAACAAGGTTATGATCAAGGTGATGCTTGAGGTCGGATATAACACCTTCCCCCTTATATTAAAAATTTGTGTTAACAAATTTTGACATTAAATTAGGCATATGTTTTAGTATTAGAATTTAGTTCAATTTCTTCTTCTTCGCGAGGTTCGTCCAATCTATACGAAGGTCTTCTTTTGACAGTAACAAATTTTCTTAAATTTTGAAAAACGTGATTTCGAGTTCTAGGAGGTTGTGGAGGATCGTCTCCGTTGTTAGTAGTAATAATGCCTATTTTAATGTTCCTAGACTTTTTACATTTAAAATAAAAGTACACAATAATTAAAAGTATGATTAAAGTAATGGATAGATATGTCAATATTGGCGTATACTTATTTACAGTTGGTTCGTTAATAATACTATCAAGATCCTTTGCATATTCGTCTAATTTATGCTTTGCGACATTTAAATCGTCATAATTAAATTTATTTAGTTGTAAAGGTTTTAAGTCAGGATATTTTAGTTTATTTGGAGTTTCTTTGCAACATTCAAATGGTATATTAATTGGGTGAAATTTATAGGTTTGATTAGATTTATTTAAATTTTTCGTTTGAATTTTAGTACTTCCAATATAAGCAATGCATTCGGATTTTAACGTTAAAATTGAAGTTTTGTCTAGCATTATAGTCAAAGGATTTTGATTTTTGCACTTAATAGTTATAGGAAATATTTCACTTAAAATTATTAACCATTGATTCTCTTGAATCAATTGTACATTGTAACTTTCAATTGAAATTGTGACTATGTCACAAGTATTAGGTAAATGGGTTTTTACCTCTAATAATTGAGCTTCACATCTTGAATGTGAGTCAATAGGAGTAGGATATAAATCTTTGCACATTATTAAATCAAATGCTAGTTCTTTACAATTTTTTATATCATAGAGAATTACATAGAGAGTTGGGTCATCGCTTTTTGCTACAAATTTAGTATCAGTGGATACCATGTGATAAAATCCAGTTTTATTGTCGAAAATTGGAATAGGATAAATTCTATAAAGAGTATACCATTGAGGTTCTACTAAAGGAATGTCTAATATAAAAACAAGTCTATTTTCTGTTTGAAAAACCTTTAGTTCTATAAAATCAAGATAAGTTGCAACATTTAGAAGTTGAGGAGTTAAGGGCAAATTATTTTTGTTTAAAGTTTGAGCGATTATTTGCAAATGATGAACCAGGTCTTCAGGAGTTATAACTGACGTGTGAATGATATGTAGTTTTGCAAAAGTAATAGAGTTTAGAATGTCATTTAAATTGCTTTCGATAAAGGTATAGGATTCTAGGAGTCTTTCGGCCATCTCTAAAACTTGTAATTTTGCAGTGTAATAATTAAAATTATCAGAAATGTTATAAATGTAATTTTCGATTTGTTTTATGTCATTATTAAAAGTAGTTTCATCAATTTGTAATTTGTTGATAGAGTCGTTAAAGTTTTTGATAACTGAAGTAGTTACTAAAATTTGTTTTTTCATTAATTTTTCTAATTCGTGTTCGTCTCTGTTAATTTTGTCGATACAATCGTTATAATACTGTCCGTCTGAAGCGTCTAAATTTCCGGTAATAAATTTCCAAACTGACCCTAAACCATTAATTAAACCTCTTTTATATCTTCTTACATCAATAGCTAATTCTTCAAATTTGAGCGCAATGTTTTCGGAAAGTTGATTTAGTAAAGTGAGATGTGACTTAACTTCGCTTAGAAAGGCGGCCATTCGTACGTCTTTTGGTTGAATTATAAATTGCATATTTTCTAAAATTTTATTATTATTTTCGAATGTTGTTTTTAGAGATGAAATGTCTTTATATACCAATAAACTCCACTTGTCATTAGAAATTTTGAGTCCGGATTGCTCTTGATAGAACACGCCTATGGTGTTATTAATTGGTCGCAGTGTATATTGTGCCATAGCGGTAGCGAACAAAGAAAATCTGTAACGAAGTTTCAGAATTAGGAACTTGGTTCGATATAACAAATTATTTTAATATCAGTATTTTTGAAAATATATTTGATCATAGGGAGAACTGTGTCCCAATCTAATTTGTCTAATCCACAAGCTAACTTGGGTATAGCTATAATTTTATCTTTTTTATCAGTGCTCTCGAGACAAATTGTTCGTAATTCCTTTAAGCAATTAAATAAATTAGCATAAGTTGGTTTATAATAGAAAAATTCTTTAGTTATTAAATAATAAATATTTCTTGTCGGAAGTTGAAGTACTGCTATTTCACCAATTGACTTATTTTGATTTTTTAGTTCATCTACGTGTCCAAATTTATTCTTAAATTCTTTTGCAATTCCTGCATTCATTTCTAAATCTTTAGATACACAGTGAGCTAATGAAATATTTTCAGGGGCATCAAATAAATTGCCCAGTTCAATGGAAACGTTTTTATTTTCAATAGGGATTTTTCGATCTAGAGTATAAAAGAATTCTTTAACCGTTAGTTCTTCTTCCTGTAATTCGTGACATTTCTTTAGCATATCAAAATTCATTTTTGTAGTTTGGTTAGTAATTGGGTTATGTAGCAAAGCTGAATTCGTATAAATCTCTTTAATTTTATAGGGTCCATTAAATTTATTAGCTAGTTTATTTTTTATTTGGGACTCCTTGACATAAACCTTTTCTCCTACGCGAAATTGTCGCTGCTCTGAAACGTGTGTATCAAATCGCTGTTTCGCCTTTTGTTTGCGCATATCCGTACGCTTTCTTGCCACTTCATAATAATGCTTTATTTTATTGTTTAAATCGCGAACGTACTTAGAGATTAATTCTTGCTGATTATACAAAACTTCTGGAGGTCGAGACGAGGTGTGACCAAATAGCAATTCGTAAGGAGTAAAGCCGTGTGTTTTATTTATAGAATTGTTATATGCTATACAAGCGTAAGGGAGCATTTGAAATGGGTGTTCGTTAGGATTTTCTGTACTACACGCGCGTATCATTTCAGTTAAGGTGGCATGAAATCTTTCTAAGGAGCCATTTGATTGCGGATGACTAACACTAGAGAAAGTTAATTTTATATTGTATAATTTACAAAGATCTTTCATTAATTGATTATTAAATTCTTTACCTACATCGCAATGGATTCTTAAAGGAGTTCCAAAATGTTGAAAATAGAGTAAAAGAGCGTCTACTACAGATCTCGCTGTTTTATTAGGAAGTGCATAAGCCTGGGTAAATTTTGTCAGTTCGTCTCTTATGGTAAGGATATTATTTTTCACTGGGATTTCTAGGATATCGATATTTATTCTTTCGAAAGGAGTTTTAGGAGTTTCGGTAATAACTAAGGGACTGTCCAAGTTTTGTCTACAAATTTTTGTCTTTTGGCAGATTTCGCACTGCCGAATAAATGTTTCGACGTCTTTAGTTAGTCCTGTCCAATTATATTTTTGTTTGATGCGTCTAATTGTTTCGTTTATTCCTCGATGTAAGTTTGTCTTGCCTGAATGAAATTGATCTATTATTATAGGTATTTGGTCTTCGTCTGGTATAGTCACAATGTTCTGACAAATTGTTAGTTGGAAATTTTTATCTGAGAACAAAAAATTAAACATTTCTAAAATTGGAAAATCTGGATTGTTTTCAATGTAATAAGTTTTATTTTCTTCGAATATATCTTTACTGTAATAAAGAGATATGAAGAGTACTTGTATTGCGGTTTCAAAATTAAAAGGAACAGGAATTATATAATATTTTCTTTTAGCTACGGTTTGACTGGAAAGAACATTTGCTTTATTATAGTTAAAATCAGGATTTAGCTCAAGTAAATCATCAATAACTTTTTCGTGAAGGTCTGTTAATTTGTCTTGTTGAAAAATTAGTACAATGTCCTTGTGTGTTTTGTCTAAAAGTTGATTATTTGTATATTGGATTTTAGAATAGTCGATCATTGAAGTCGTCTTGTATAGATCAAAAAATCTGTCAAATTCATTACAGATTATAGCAATTTCGTCAGTCTCATTATTGTCAATAGGCGGGTCAATGTCTTGAGGCTTATCATGGGAAGTAGATGGTTCGTCTAGGGAAGTATGAAAGGAAACAGCTTCTTTTATATGATTGATTTTGATTCGAGATAATGCGTCGGCATTTCGATTAATTTTTCCAGGTTTATAAATTATTTGATAATTATATTCTTCTAATTTAAGTCGCCAACGTGCTAAACGACTACCGGGATCTTTTATTGAGAAAAGCCAGGTTAAAGGTCTATGATCTGTAACCAATAAGAATTTTCGTCCGAAAAGATAAGGTCTATAGTTTTTTACGGCAGCAATTATTGCCAATAGTTCTTTCTCTATAACGCTATATTTCATTTCTGCTGGACTTAAGGTTCTTGAAAAGTATGCTATGGGAAGATCATTTCCAACAGGTCCTTGCGAAAGTACCGCGCCTACAGCAAAAGCGCTTGCATCTGTAGTTAAAACAAATTCTTTTTCAAAATTAGGATATATTAGAATTGGTGAAGTTATTAATGCATTTTTAAGTTGTTCGAAAGATTCACGACAATCTTTATCAAAAATAAATGGTACGTCTTTTCTTAAAAGTCGAGTTAAAGGCTTTGTCGTTTTTGCGAAATTTGGAATAAACTTCCTGTAGTAACCAGTAAGACCCAAAAATTGTTTAATTTGTTTAGTATTGGCAGGTTGAGGAAAATCGATAACAGCTTGTACTTTTTGTGGATTTGGTTTGACCCCTTCAGGTGTAATAACATGTCCTAAATAAATTACTTCTTTTCGTAAGAATTCACACTTATCTGGCTGTATTTTTAGATTTGAATTTCTTAATCTTTGAAAAACTTCAGTAATACGAGAGATATGTTCATTAATTGTGGAAGAATAAATAATAATGTCGTCCATGTAAACTAAGCACTTTTCGTTTTGTATCCCCATTAGTATATTATCCATAACCCTCTGAAAGGTTGAGGGCGCATTACGAAGGCCAAAGGGCATACGTAAATATTCGAAATGTCCATTTTCAACGGAAAAAGCAGTTTTCGAAATGTCTTCTGGATTCATTTCAATTTGTTGAAAACCAGAAGCCAAATCTAAAGTAGTAAAATAATGGCAATTACCCAACTGATCTAATATATCTGAAATATTAGGCAGTGGATACCTGTCATTAACTGTTAATTCATTTAATTTCCGATAATCAATTACGATTCTCCATTTTTGTTTGCCTGAAGCATCTAATTTTTTTGGAACGACCCATACTGGGGACGACCATGGTGAAACAGAAGGTCTAATTATTCCTTGAGAAAGCATTTTATTAATTTGTGTTTTTACTTCTTCCTTGTGAACTTGTGGATATCGATAAGATTTAGTAAAAATTGGCTTAGCGTCGCCTGTATCGATAGTATGTTTTATTTCATTAGTAAAACTTAAAAAATCTCCGTCAAAGTAAAATATATCTTCAAAATTCAAACATAAATTAGTAATTAATTCCTTTTCTTCTTCGTTTAAATGTTCTAGCCTTAATGATTCTTTTATTTCTTCTACTCTGCTTTTCGTTTTATTAAAATTACAAATAATATTAGCACTAGCGTTCGTTTCTTTAATGTAAGGCTCAAATTCAAATTCTTCGAAACAAATATCCTTTGTTATGGCATTAGCGTTTAATATTGTCGTATAAAAATTACCGTCTTCGTTTATTTTTACTATAGCATTTGGCACGTATACCTTTTCTACTCGTTGTGCGCATAAAATCATTTCTTTATTCGTATATCTATTCGTATGAAACTTGCATATTTTTTCGCAACGCGGTTCTATCGTAACCTGATTTATATTATAACTCGTATTTTCGCTTTCAAAATTATTTATATTTTCCGTGTAATCATTATTATTATTATTTCGTTCATAAGCGTTTATATGAAGGCTATCGTATCTTTCGTCAACATTAACTTGTCTTTTATAAACAACTCGATTATTATTATCATTATTATTCGTTAACTCGTTTAATTCATTTCCGTCTTTAAATAATTCGTGTACCTTATAGTACGTAATTAATTGTTTATTCCTAAAATCTACTATTGCACCGTACCTTTCTAGAAAGTCAGCGCCTAAAATTCCGTCGAATCCTATATCTAGATCGCAAATATAAACTTTATGGGGAGAAAGAGGACCCGTAAAAGAAACAAATACCGCTTCAGTAATAGGAATTGATTGGCCAGAAATACCTTTAATTTGAAAATTTTCTGGACATCGATTTAAAAATTGCTGAACCGTCTCTGGTTTGAAAATTGAAATACCAGCTCCTGTGTCAATTAAAATTTTGTACTTATCGGTATTATCTTTAATATAATATAAGTTACTATTGTCAACGGTATTTATGCAAACGTTTGGTCCGTATTGGTCATACCAAGATTCTTGAAGTTGGGAATAGGATTCTGGTCCGAGGCTGTTAATTGAAAATTTTCGCTTTGGCCCAGATAATGTTGTTGGGGAGTTCTATTTTGGTTAATTGGATTTGAATTTGGGAATCTAGGAGTAAAATTTTGATTAGAAGGCTGGAAACCTGAATTATTATTAAAAGTTCTTGGGAAATTGTTTCTAGGAATATTATTAGAAAAATTTCTAGGAGGTTGATTTCTTGGTTGGAAGTTTTGAGGGTGGTTCCTAGGTTGGAAAGAAGGAGTTTGAAAATTATTTTGCTGAGGAAAAGATGGTCTTTGATGGCACCTATTTTGGGAGAAATTATTTCTTTGGGAGTTATTTTGGAAATTGTTAGAGAAGCTAGAAGGATTTGGACCATTTCTGTAATAATTATTTTGATTTTTTGTTCGACATTCATTGATAGTATGTGCATTTCTTTTGCAATAATTACAAAATTTTGGAAAATTATTACTGGTTCTTTTGACATTATTATTGAAGACTGGTACACGATTTTGCCTCTGAAATTTTTGATTTTCAAAATAAGAAAGTTGCAATTCTCTCTTAATTAAAGCTATAGCATCCATCATGTTGGGTGGATTGCTAGCACGAATTAGGTGCCCTATTCTTGGTTCTAAACCTGTCAAAACTGTATTTAAACACATGCTATCGATTAATGTAGCTTGCGATTCTTTTTGTTCCCTAGTGAGAAGGCTTTGTTTTCCTATTGCGGCATACATTTTTGAGCAGTGAGTTTGAACTCTGCCTACAAAAGTCAAAGCATTTTCATTTTGGGATTGACACATTCTTTGTAAATCTTGAATTAATGATGTTAGATCGCGAGGATCTCCGAAATGAACGTTAAGTAATTGTTTGATTTCCCTCCAGGTACTCAAGTCCCTTGAATTAATGAGTTGGGCTGCACGTCCCTTTAATTGATTTTTAATTTTTATAACAAGTAAAATGGCTTGGTCGCCAACAGTCATTTGCATGGCCCTATCACATGCAATGATAAAAGTATTTAAATTGATTTGATCCCCATCGTATTCAGGGATGATAGAAAATATTTCGCTTAATTTAAATGGTACTTCGTCGTTATT